>JABASD010003304.1:0-20869 GCA_019776165.1 Pogonognathellus flavescens
TCGCCCCTGGTCCTCACTTCAAACATACCAACACATACGTTGCAGAGGACTGAGGGCTTTGACTTTTTTCTTGCCATCTAAGACACTGTGAAATTTACCAGTGACCGAGGTTTACGATCTCAGGATAGCTGATGGTTAGAATTGAAAGTCTATACCATCAAGCTACCGTAGGCTGGCTTAGTACACTATTAGTATTTCACATGATTTAGGCAATTTAGAACATGGTCGACACTTAGACTTAAGTAAACTGCTATCTAATCAATTAAGCATTCATTTAAGACCTTAGCCTTATTATATATTTCTCATTGTCACTATTTGTCTCCACTATTTATAGGTACAAATTTCAGTTTGTATTCCATTTTAGTTCTCATGTTGATTTTAAGTTTACTCACGAACATTGTGCATGTTGCAACAATACTTCTGTAGATATTTGCACTTGGAGAATAACCTTCTATGAAGGAACATTATTCTGTGTCTTGCGAAAATAACTAATCAAATAATTTCTGTACATCGGCACGTGTAAGGTACAACACAACATGGTCTAAATCTGTCTTTTCGCATTTTACATTGCATCGAATAATAATATGTAATGCTCAATGCTACATCATACCTAATTTACACTTAATGATCTCCTGAATGAAATTCTTATTTTATGAACACTCAAAACAGGCGATTTTTAAGCAATACGGGAATTAAATCAACAAGATTGTGATGAAGACATACATAAACAGTCAGGGGTAAATGAAAAATATAAAAGCAATTGCTATACGATTAAATGACCTTCAGTATTGCTTAAGACTATTTACTGCACAGATTTGCAATGTTAACATCTTGCTGTAAGACTAATTACTAAGAATAAGACGGTATTAGCTTGGTATTGCCTTCGTGTGAAGACATTGTCTATTGTATTAATTAAACTGTAGTATCCACGTGTACAATATAACCTGCTGAAAGTTATAAATTCAGATTAGATAAGATTGGCGAACTGCAATGCCCATAAACCTTAGATTCCGGAATGATAATGTTACCATTGCAATTTCATATGAGAATAAATTAGGGAATCTACTGTATTTTTACCATTACTTTGTCCACCAATCATGATATTTTTGCGATTTGTAAGTCTACAAATGCATTTGCATAAACTACGAAGCGTAACTGCAGGTGTATGTATTTTTTGCACTAATTGTGTTAAAAAATTCTCATCCTTGAGGGAGTCGAGGTAAGTATTTCCTAATAATGGTGACTTTGTGACTAATAAGAATAGCGCAAGAGGATGGTTATTTTTATGCATAGCTCCTGCAAAAAAGAAGAATCAAAAGTTGCATTGGTTGCAGAACTTTCTGTGTCTTTGCAAATTTGTATTGTGTTGTGCAAATACCTATTTGCTAAGGCTTTACTGAGTTTTTTAAATGGATTTTTCTACTGCATAGTTCTTACGACTATTGGGTCTGTGAAAAGTCATAAGTTGTACATTTTGCATTTGAGATCAAAAATAAATTTGATTTATGCCAAAGTCCTCGTTATATTATAGAGATTGATTTGGTCGTGGGGACCGGCTTCAATTAAAATTAAGAACAATGAAAATGTTTCTCATTGCCTTCCGTGTTAACAATTAAAGTTAAAATAAAATGACCTACTGACTAAAGAAGAATCCCACGCCGTCATTTAGGTAGTCACGTACAGTCATTGCTTTATACTTAAAATGTTATTAAAGGTGCAGTTTAAACAATTAAATGATATTTGTATGCCTATAAGTACATATTTGTGTTATATTATATCATACATTATTATTAAATTTACACATGTGAGGGAGAAGGAAGTACTGTAGATTAACTGTCTTAATTTCTGTAAAATAATAATCTGAAGTAAATAATATCACCTTTAAATATTGTAAATGTCAATTTCCTACATTGCATTGTGCAGTCACATTATTATTGTACATGGTGAATGCATACTACCTGTACCTGTCGACTTAAAACACCAAATGTCTGTGAAGGTTACGCTAACAATATATCTTTGTTCAATCTCAGTTCCCAGAGTAGATCATTTTGGCACATGGTACACACAGCATCTTTATTGTGAGTTTTCACACAGCCCAAAGGCATGTTTCATTTCATAGCTCTAGGCATGACCAATACATTGTATAAGACACTCTAATGTCTTGATGCGTCTCGTTTCATTTTAGTCTCTTATAAATATATAAAAACTTCAAGTAGATTTGTTCATTGAATGAAAATAACAATACGATGTGGGTACAATGTATTTTGTGTTATCTACTCATTCTTTGTAATCAAGTGTGGCATAAACATTGTACCTTTAATGTGCAAGATTTGCTGGCAATGTGGCAGTAACACCAGTATGAGTCTTCTTAAGTTAAAGCTTCCTTAATTCCAACTTGCAAGCATATAACATAGATGTGTCTACCTAACTATATTATAAATAAGTAGGTACATCACTTAACACCAATCAGTACATTATGTGCATCAAAATGTTCCCTCCTTCTTTCTAATAAAGATAATTTTATAATAATAATAATTTAATAATTTATAATAAGTAATAATAATTTTATATGATAGCTTTTGCCATACAGCGATATAAAAGTGCAACCCATTGCCAGACAATGGACAATCTTGTATACAATTAATCCCACAGGAGAACTTATCCCACAGTTCAGGTTCCTGCGTGCTAGGTTCGGTAGATGATATTCAAACAGTCATGCAGGTAACTGTGTGACTCATTTTTTCACATTATAAATACCCAACCATATAGAAAAGTGGTTGCTGAATTGTAACGCAGGTAATATATGAGGCAACTAAAGCCTTATAAATTTACTTTCCTGTTTATACTAACAATAAACGAGCATGTGTTGATTTTTAAGACCATGCACTAAGAATGAACATTAAAATCTACGTCGTGCATGAGTCCAATGATAGTTGATTTCAGTTCTGACTTCTGACGATCCTGGATAACATCTTATAGGGATTTCATTGCGGTGGAAAGGTACAATACTATTCCAGAATAGAGTCAGATAGGTACTATTACTTATTCATGAAAGTGTTGTGATTTTTAACACGCACATTGAAATAGTGTTAAAGGACAAGATGCCAGATCTTGCACTGCTCACAGATTCCAACTCCAATTCTCCAAAAATATGCATTATTGGAGCAGGGTAAGAATTAATAATCACAACTATTTTTGCCGCAACATCACTTTACAAAATATTTCTTCCATTTCTAAGTATAATATGTTTCCCAATAGATTTTCTGGCATTTGTGCTGGGATTCAACTGAAAAGGAAACTGGGAATATCATCTTTCACAATTTTTGAGAGGAATGATGAGGTTGGGGGCAATTGGCTAGTGAACACGTATCCGGGATGTGCCTGTGATATTCAAAGTCATCTATACAGCTATTCGTTTGAACCAAATCCAGGTAGTACGAGATTATCAGTTGCATATAAATATAGGTATACATACAAAAATGTTCTACAATATGACACTACAATGATTTTTGTAAACAGATTGGTCAAGCAATTTCGCTCCACAGCCAGAAATACTAAATTATATCAAAAAGACTGCCGCAAACTATAATCTCTACTCCCATTTGCGCTTCAGCACTGAGATCAAAAGTTTGAGTTGGGATGACAAACAAATGAAATGGAAAGTATCATTTACCCGATTAAATGCATTAGTTCAGCAAGAAGAACATTATGACATTGTGTAAGTTAGATATAATATTATCTGAAGTATCAAAAACATAGACAGTAAATAAAACCTGTTTTATGTATTATTTTATAATTTGAGTACTAATGAAAGTCTCGATGAATACAGAATTAATGCCTCGGGATATCTACACACCCCAAATATACCAGAACAATTTTTAGCATTTGAAGGCCCCATAATTCATTCAGCACGATGGGATCCGAATGTAAAACTGGACAAGACTACCAGAGTCGCTGTCATAGGCAGCGGTTCCAGTGCAGTGCAAATAATACCAAGTATTGCGCCTAACGTTAAGCAATTACATGTGTATCAAAGAGAACCTGCTTGGATATGGCCAAAATCCCAGTTTAATATACCTGATATTCTTAAATGGATTTTCGCTCATATTCCATTAACACTGTGGCTGTACCGGTGTTTCCTTTATTGGGGTGCTGAGTTCCTCTTTACCGCTTTTCAAAAAGATACTTTCTTTCATTATGCAGGTAAGCAAAACCTTCATTTTCTATTTCATTTCTGTTCTAAAAACACGTACCATGTCAATGATGTGTTTCAATAAACGAATCGGATAAATATTACAAGTTAGACAGATTCTGTTGCATACAATAAATATGCTATTCTCAAGTTGAGAGTCTCACCTCATTCCCGATTTTATATTTGTGTTTTTGTGGTGACTGTCTCGCAGGCATTGTGTTGTCGCAGGTTCTCATATTTTTATTCTATTGTATATCAATCATAAAGATGTATTATTAGCATACATGATGAATATTATTACTACCTATTACCTAAATCAATTACTACCTATTATGAATACAATATAGTCTCGATTACAACTTTTTTCATTAAAAAACTGAAGGAATGTTTTCCCCTGTACTATGTAAATGATACACGCATGAAGTCCAAAGTAGTCACGCAAAAGAGTTTAAAAATCTCACATTTTAGCATTACTATTTAGTCAGCATTCTCGAATACAATTAGAGTTTTCTTCTCGTAATTAGATTTACATTTATTGCACTTAAATTGCAGTTGGATGAACTTTTGTTTCTGCAATTTAGTCAGCCTAGGTCATGAACTTTGGCTGTGAAAGTTATTATATTCACCTTCCTTACAATGTTACAGTATTGAAAATAGCTTGTCTGCATATCTACTGTATTGTTTTATTATTTTAGGGTGAAAGTTAAAGTTAAAATCAATTCATTGCAGTTGTAAAAAACAACCCTCCTGTTGAAAATGTGGTACCATCTTAAATAGATACATTTTTAGTAGTATGTATAATACGTGACTTGGGCATATAAATGGCAATTACTATAATATTTTACAAAAGTGCGTGTTGCGAAATAGGACAGGCAATACAAAAAATAGATTTTTTTCATTAGCATCTGTTAAGGAAGAGATGTATATAATCATCATTTCTGTAGAAAAACAGAGACGTGAACTGAGTGTTGTAATTGTGGGTGTACTACATGTAATTTCAATAGACTGTTTGTACATAAAGTGTGGTACTGGTGTATCATAAGCAGACGAACATAATTTCAGGATGATTATTGTTGTGAGACATCTTCGGGTTCTTTACCTACGCGTCAAAACAATATTATATAGTGATCGTCTGAGCATACACAGATATATGTAAATAAATCCATAAATTGTGATATTTTTGCTGTAGGAAACATGGCTGGCCAATTTAAACTGAAAGCACAATTATTTGGAGCAAGAAACTATGAGAACCTAGTAAAAGATCTAAAACCAACCCATGAATTTGGCTGCAGAAGAATTTCAATGTCAGGAGATTATTACACAACCTTTACCCTTCCTAATGTCTCGCTTCACAGGAAGCCCATTTTGAAAGTGTCATCTGATTCAATTTGCACAGAAGATGGACGAACAAATTATGTTGACGTTAGTTTTATCATTATTACACTACAAAGATTAAATAAGATACGAGTGGATTTATTTTACATTATATCATCGTTATTATCATCGTTATAGATGATGTTTAGATACTATATTATAGTTATTTCATTTTGCTGATCTTAATTGCAAGTATAGTACAAACTCTAATCATCACTTCTGAATCATTTTAGGTTATTATTCTCGCAACGGGATTTAAAGCAGAGGATTATTTTGCCCCAATGTCCATTCGAGGAGTAAATGATGAAGACATTTTAGACACTTGGCAGAACAAAGGACCACGACTCTACTATGGCACTATGGGAAGCAGCACTCCTAATTTGTTTACTCTTTTAGGACCTCAATCGGTATGTGACTATTTGTATGTTTCATTTCTACATTTATTTGTCTCTCTGGGTATGTACTATGTACTTGATAATGTGCATGCTTTTGTTATTGCAAAGTAATAATTATTTGTACAATAAATTATTGCGCAGCAACTGGGACACAACTCATTAATATTCCAGATGGAATGTCAAGTTCATTTTATGACACTTGTAATTGAGGAGATGATGAAAAGAACAGCAAAGATAGTAACGGTTAAAACGAATGCGGTTGACAGTCACTTTAAGGAATTGCAAAGAAACATGAAGAAAACCGTTTGGGATGACGAAAAATGTGGTACATGGTACAAAGATAGTAGAGGGGAAGTGACTGCTATGTGGCCTTCTTCAAGCACATATTTCTGGATGAAAACAAGGAAAATTGATTTTTCACATTTTGAGTTTTTCTAAGAATGTTAACTTTCCTCTAATAAAATTTATTCTGTTGTTTTGGTTAAATTTAAGAAGAAAATAAAGTTGCGGTTTGTGGAAATTTCACCTCGTCTTATCTTAACCAAATCAACTTTTTTATAAGTATATTTTATGCTGTATTTGCACATGAAACAAATGATCATGTGTACAATTATATTATGATAGGTACTCATGCAGGTACAATCTAGCAGTATTAGAATACAAATTAATATTTGCTACTAACTGTGTCATATAAAAAGAATTCTGCTTATTACAGTTAAATGAAGGTTCTTCGAAGTGAATATATAGTGTTTGTTAGTAATTTGTTTAAAACAAAAACTAAAGTTTCAGATCGTAAATATTTGATTATGGGCAGTAATGATTCATTGTGTGACTAATCAATTATGGTTATGGTTAAATAGGGGGAATACTATTTTATTATTCACTTGGATAGAACAAAACAATTTAAAAGGCGACAAAAAATTTACTGAATAACTGGATATGCATTAAATTAAGAAGAGTATACCGTATACCACTCTGACTGAACGCTATAATAATCGAAAACACACTGACACTGATGATACTATAAAAGGCTCAATGTACATATACATTAATCGTTAACTACAAATATCGCAGTTCAGAGGTGTCAGTTTCAGTAACAACATTGCAGTTTTTTTATTCAAACAGTAAAAAAGAAAAGTCATCCTTGTATCAAAATATTCAGCACAATGCACATTATAACGAAATTGTTCGTATTGATTAATTTGTACTCATTTACTTCATCTGAGTTTACACCTTTGCACTTTGCAGACTTTCTAGAGTTCTTTACTTCTTTAGCTGACTGTAAAGACTCCCAGTCGGTTATTCGTCAACAAGTGGTATTTCGAACAAATGCTCTCATTAATTACTAATCCTTTAATTACATTGTTACTATGTTGTTGCTGTATTGTCCAGCTTTATCTACGTAATTACTAATTACGTTCTAAAAATTAAAAATGCCTACAACATGAAAATACATAACAATAATCGATACTGATATTATATAGGAATTATTTGCAAGTTGTACTCACGAGCCTAAACATCCTGGGGTCTATACTGGTCCTCAAAGTGATTATATAAATATTTATCACGCAGCATGTCAAAATCAAACGAAAATACTGAAATGTTGGGAACCGATAGTTCAGAAAGCGAAAGAATGCAATTCTCAAAATGGAAAGGGATATCCAACTTCGTTTATTGCAGTGCTTAAAGCGATTTGCAAAGACGACTTCGGCCGTAACTTTACAAGTATAAATACTACATCATACCTACATAATTACACCCTAATACATAAATGATCAAAATATCATACTCTTAATTCATATTTAAGTAAATGTTCATTGCATGTAAAATAAATATTTTGTTAACAGGAAAGTTAAGTAAAGCAATGATGCAATCGGAGAAACTGGATAAAGACGCAATATGTTCTTCAACCGGCGAGCATTGGATGCTTGCTTGTAAAGATTTGATGAATGGGATGACTTCAAAATCCACTTGCAGGTTAAACATTATTTAACTGAGATTGTTGTATTATATCTTTAATTACTAAATGATAATGTAAAAACGTTCCAGAAAACACTCTGCACTCAATAAATGTGTCAAAAAGATTTTATGCCCTGAATTACCGGCTGGACAACTCTTCCTAAATGTATTCAAGGAAGCAGGAAAGGTAAAAGGATGCGATAAGAGAGCACAATCTAAATCAACATAATACATTTTTTCAATTTATTATTTCATAAGCGAGAAAGGAAACCATCATGTTGCTTATCGAACATTTGGATTTAAAAAATATGAAAGCTTGTAATTGAGATTTCTTTGCATTTATCACATGTATGTACTATTGAAAAATAAAAAGAGATTTCGATTTACATTTCTTGCTCTCATACAATTGATACAATCGTAATGTTACGATTTCTGTTGATTTAAACTCGGCATGTGTAAATACAAATAGTATGCTTGTTGTGTTACGAGTTGTGATACAAAATCTTCTTCAATAGCTATCTATGAGCAAATAATCAACATGGGGCTTGGGGTACACTGATTATATTTACTGACTATTTCCTACTCAAAGATGGTTTAATAATATAGGTAATAGGTGAATAGGTCTGGTCTATCCAATTGCAATGCAAAGGAAAAATATTCATTTCGTCCGACTTTGTTTTACTTGTCTCTCCTCGTCTCAATTCTTAATTTTTCCTGCCTTCATTTTCTCATTGTGCTTCTGACGCTGTGTTATGGCCTTGTGTAAGGTGTACGTGTCTTTCTTATATTTTATATGTGTTAGATATAAGATTCTTTTATCAGTTTACCAGGTATTAAATTAACCAAAAGCAAACACCAAAATATGAGGTTTCGAATTCATATATTTTCAAACCATTGACATTTACTTATGACAGACATGAAAATTACATATGACTCTGGTTACATTACAAGTCAATAGAACTTACTTGATGATGAGACGAAGATGAAACTAGAATAGTCTCATAGTCTCATCCTGTCTCATTTCTCATAAAGTCTCATCGTCTCATTGCGATCGGTCTCTGTCTCCAGTCCCTGTCTCGTCGTCACTCTCGTCTCAAACTATCTCAAGTCTCACATTCAATGATATTGATATAATTTTTTGTTATAGAAGGACATGCAAATACATAGTTATTTTCAGGACAGTACACGCCATCTGTTTCATCAGCTTTTTACAGCTATCATAGCCGGGCAATACCGGGAACGAGTTCCATTTCAGTCAGATTATCGCATATCGGGGGATTGCGTAGCGGATGCGGGTTTGGTGATACTAAAATTCGGCGTGGTCTTGTATTTTCGGATCTCCGGGCAGAGATTGATCTAGGTAAAAGGTATAACTTTTCTTACTTTACGTTAATCAGAATTCTTTATCGCATTTGCATTTGGGATAATCAATCTGGATCTGGATTTTCAGGATCACTATCATTGTGTGTGTTGGGAAGTGGGGACAACGGCCACAGAAGTTGAACTTTCAAATTTTTGGATTCCTTGATTAGGTGTTCCGGGGATTAAGATTTTCAACGAAAGTAACATATTATAGCCAGAATGAGGTAAGTTGTATAATATTATAAACTTTAGTTAGTTCACTTTACGTATATTCTAATCTTCCTCTACCACTAACTATGAATGATGAATTCCTTAAATGTGTATGCATAATCTGTGGAATGAAATCTAAACTAATTTCTAAATTAAACCAATCTATCAATCAATCAAAAAATTGAAGTAGAGATATTATAATTTTAAAATACTTTATTTAGAAAGAAAGCCAGTAAGTAGCATTACTGATATATTTAGCAATAGAATAATAATCAATAATGTTCAATCTTAATCTAAGTATGTAAGAAATTAAAGAATTACGATGTTTAACATTTTGCAGTAGCAAAATATCTAAGGAGATGCTCTTCGATTGTGTGAATGCAGTCATCCAGCATTCCAATGAAAAGAAGAGGAAGTTTGTCGAAACTGTGGAACTCCAAATTGGATTGAAGAACTACGATCCTCAGAAGGATAAGCGTTTCAGCGGAACTGTCAAGTATGATGCAATAATTTTAGTTTGAAATTGACTAGACCCTTACCCAAGGTCTAAAATAATTGGGGAGGTAATCCTATGGATTGCCGATAATAGCCTTGGTCGTGTTAGGTTGTTATTATTTTGTTTCATTTCGTTGGTGAGTTTTAAAATTCTAGCAAAACTTATGGTGATAAGGGTCAATGCTTTCGGTTGCGGAAAAATTGTTTTGTTAATTTGATTTTGCTATTTAGCCATTAAAATTTTTAAATATGTATGTAAAATGGGGTATTTTGGGTACTTAATTTATGTTGTAGATTTGATATATGTAATTTATTAATTCATTAAAAACATATTGTGGTATCAATATACAGATTGAAGCATATCCCAAGACCCAAGATGAGTGTATGCATTCTCGGTGATCAGCAGCATTGTGACGAGGCTCAAGCTAATAATGTTCCTTCAATGGATGCTGAGGCGCTCAAGAAAATGAATAAGAACAAAAAACTTGTAAAGAAGTTGGGTAATAAACTGCAATTTACATTCACAATTCTATTTGTAGGGTATCTTGTACCCTACAAATGTGTAGCTTGTAACTAATGTGAAAATGAAATATTTTTAGCAAAAAAGTACGATGCGTTCTTGGCAAGTGAGTCTCTAATCAAGCAAATCCCGAGGTTACTTGGTCCTGGTAAATACACAAGATCACAATATTTTCTTAAAACCTTTTTAGTAATTTTGATGTTTATATTTTTAAATGTTTTGTGTGTATTATTTGTCAGGTCTTAACAAAGCAGGAAAATTTCCAGTACTTCTAACACACACAGAATCCATGATTCAAAAGATTGATGAAGTGAAGGCGACCATCAAATTTCAAATGAAAAAGGTATTTTTTGTGTGAATTGCTTATTAGTACTTATAAATTTTCAACTGATACAATTGCTTAAACAAATGAGTTTGCACAAAACTGATATACTAATAACATAACCATCATATATTTATTAGGTTTTATGTCTCTGTGTGGCTGTGGGTCATGTTGGTATGAGTCCTGATGAACTGGCTCAAAATGTTCATCTGTCAATCAACTTTTTGGTCTCATTATTGAAGAAACATTGGCAAAACGTCCGTTCTCTTCACATCAAGTCTACCATGGGTCCTCCTCAACGATTGTATTAGTTTCACTTGCATTCGGTAGTATAAATGAGTTTATATTACATGTGCACTTAAAGCTGTTTTAATAAATACAGAACAATACAGATTTAATTTTGCTCTATGTTGTGATTTTTAAAAATTTTCATGATATTGTTATTTCTGGATATTATATTTTAATACTGTAGTTTAAATTAGGTAAAATTATATCATACAGTCGAATCAGTAATATTCAGTATTAGACTGAAACACAATACTATAAGGAATATTATGTTCATATTACTTGCTATGAAAGCTGCATCATCTGCAATTTAAAAAATTCTTTACAAGTACAGTATTAACTTAATGATGGGTAAAACTACAGATAATTTACTTTTCATTCAGTATTGTCCATCAGTATGATATTAAATTGTTAATAATTCATAATCTTACTTGACATTTCCACTTCCACTGAATTATGTAGCCAGTCGATTGAATTCCATAAAAGAGCAGTACAATACACCGACTTGACATCACGAGAATATATAACAAAGCGACTCTGTCGTGTGATTACAGTAGGGTTGTTCTCATCATTTCCGACCACCTGTTCTGAATTACATAAAATCATAATTTATGATTAATTTATGTCAAATTACATCACCGTTATTTTTAGAATTTTTGGTTCGAAATGGCAAGGAACCTTTAGGGACTATTTGCGTTGTTCCATTTTCGAAATTTATACCCCATTGTAGTCCCCTGGAGAAAAATAAAGCATTGGCTTCACATAAAAATTCACTTTCCATGCCAATAATATCAGAAGTGGACAGTTTCTGCACAACCAAAACCTTTTCGATGGATGGAAGAGTCAATTCGTCCATTTCAACTATTTAGTAGAGCAAAGTATATAAACTTATTTCAAATCGTCACCTTAATTGACAGTATTACAATTTTTGCATGAGTACCTACTTAAAGTTGGTAGAATGTTTTTGAATTTGGAATAAGAATATATAATTTCTATTGAAGAATTAAGTTCCGTTTCCAAGTACTGGAGAGACAAAGAGCATTGAAGTAATCCAAATTCGTGAACTGTTGAATTTAAAGTCCACATCAGGCACTTCCTCCCAGTGTTCGGGTCAGTTTCGATATCAATGTTCTCTTCTGGTGTAAGATAAGAAAGAGTTTTCTTTCTCATGAAATCACAAGAGTGCGAGGAATCACAAGGCATACGTCTAAGAATCGGTGTGTGGAAAGATGTGGTGCAGCAAGAGAAAACGTAATTATTCTGCTGAAATTCATCTATGTGATTGACACCTACATTCAAACATTCCAAGAAATTGTCAACAATCAATTGTTGACACTAATGCGTAGTAAATTAATGCGTAGTATACAGATAAAGTATAACGGGCCATGTGAGAAAGTAAATAATTTATTTGATGCTTTGTTTTTTGACATCTTACCAAACGGGCTAAACTCCCAGAAATGAAATATTCTTCCATCTCCTTTATTAACGCATTGGATTGTAATAAAGGTATTAGTATAATTAGCAGTAGTAATCGTTGCCTTTCCTGTAAATGGAAAATCTTCAGTTTCTTCAGAGTCATAACTGATCATCCCCTCCGGCGGTAGAATAGAAGGGTCTTCATTAAAGTTTACTTTGATAACGATTTCTGTTTTTGAGTGACAGGCAAAAATAGCTTGTTCTGGTAATTGATTATGTGGAACAAAATTTTCTGGTGGCAAAACTATATAATCCCCAGCAACTATAGTACCATAAATATTCACAAACTATAATGGAATGGAACATCATTCTGTATATAACTTCACATACAGATTTATTGTTAACTTATTGTAGGTGTATAATATTACATATACAGTTATATGTACCAACCAAATGGTTTAACAGCACGAAACTCTACAGAATGTGTTTCTCCATCTTCGTCAAAATTTGATACTGAGACGCAAGTATATAAATCGTGTGGATTTTCAAATATGGTCCAATTTATCCGAAATCCGTTTACAGCATCATAAAGATATTGACTCGCATTTAATTCTTCCCTTGATTCCTGGGAATAATATCAATTATGGCAAACTGATATATTTACAGTATCACCATTTTCACCATCATAATAATATACAATGCAGATAAAATCTCATACTCTGGAAAATCCAGCATTCTAGAAAAACAACATGCATTATACCTCATCCCCTTTATACAAAGTTACATTCCGTAGTAAAGGATCAGTATTCACACATGGTACGTAGCCATAGGACGAGTCCTCTTCAGATACATCAATATAGTACTTAGTTTTTGGGAACACAAAAGTAGACTCCCCTATTTAAGAATGATAAACTTCATTAATGATTGTTAAATATGTAGTACTTACAAGCGGCTATGTTATATTTATTGAACGAAAATACCGAAGGTATGTATTTGTAATTTATTGCATACAAAAATAAATACATTTTCTCACCTAGTGTATATACATAAAAGTAACTTCCTGTATTTTCATTTGGGTTTATTCCTCCGCAAGTGTATTTTCCTGTATTACCCTCTGTCAAATTACTGAAAATTACCGTTGTATGGTATATAAATGTAGAATTTTCAATTTGGTTTGCATCCAATTGCAGTGGTTCTGCAGAATTTTCTATTCCTAGATTAGGTGTCTAAAATTGAAAATTGTTTCATAGTATTTGAATTTGCACACATACCCTTCCAATTTTTTCCCATTAAGTGCATTTTACAGAAACAGTTGTAAGTTATACCTAGTACTTTTTACTTTTTACTACACGCACGTGTAAATAATATTATAAAATACTGCCATTTGTTAGGTCGCAATCGTGGCAGTGGCAGGTGTCAGTAAACATATATAGATTTTATAAAATCAAGTTCAATAATATAAAATGTTTTGTTTTACCCCATAACCCTCGTAAGTCCACTCGATAGGGTACGATGCGCTACATTCCATACGAACTGTCTCATTAGGGTTCAAAGGTAAAGAAAAACTAAGTCTCATGTCTGAATTGGGAATATCATTTAATAGAACCACTTCATCTGGAGTCGCCGACGATACGAGTACAACTTTTGTTATTGGGAGCTCTTGGACAAAAGCCGCAAATGATCCTTCAAGGATCGTCAAAATCGAAATTAAAATAACATGGCAAAATCTACATTTCATGTTTGATCTTTTTGAAAACAAGTATTAAGTATATTTGGTAATTCGTTTTTGATAAGCACCATACAAATTAACACTGTGGTTAAATAATGAAAACAGAAAAATTGTCAAAATATTGCACTACAATTAGCTTAGGGCCTAGATTCAGATGAAAAAATTTAAAACACAACTATAGTAAAGTACAGTAAGTAAAGTAGGTTTGTACTTTTAGTTGAGCTGAGTATCATACAGATTATTTACCTAATAAAACAAACTGAATCAGAAAATCAGAATCATAGCTTTAAAATTTAGTTATGAGGATGTGGTTATTTACTAACGCACACTTTGCTTGTACAAAAAGCAATACCAATTCATATAAATGGCAAAGGTCATTAATTGATTGCATAATAACAGCAAAAAATTAATACAATCAGGAGCCTTCAAATGTCATTCATGATCAATTGTTTTATTCGAGAATCGAGATAAAGTTAAAACAAATCGTATTGTCAAATCATATTAGGTAGGTATACTCTTACAGTCTATATGGGGCTAATATGATATTCACTTATTAGGTATGTGATAAATATATGTATACTGAAAGGTACATATATTTACAAGTACCTAGTACCTATGCTTTACCTAGGTACTAATGTTAGTTATATTGGTTACTTTACTTACCTAATTATGTCTTGTGTGTATGCAGAATGTTTAAAGTATTTCCTTCTCAATTTAGTGCATCTCCTACTCAATTGACCTTCTTCCTCATACTTAATAATAGGAGTATGGGTACTATTCTTTTTTCTCTATTCTTTTTTCCTCATTTCATCTTATTATGATGTATTATTCAATAATTAGAACAAGAGATAAATGTTCCACCAATGTTAATTTGCTTAGTAATTTCGATTTATTGATTTCAAATTACATCTTTCTTACAACATCACAATCAACGTTCCATGGGAAATCACAGTTGTTAATTACAGGATTGAAATATAGTGGATCCGGGCAAAATTGATGACCAATGACCACATTATTGAGACATGAGTAGAATCCAGCACAGTCAGCTGGGTCCGCAAAATTACCCTCTGGCTCCGGGCACTGAAATTCCCCGGGAGGTGCAGTAGTGGTACCTCTTGTTGTAGTTGCATCAGTTGGCCCCGTTCCAGGGTCTTGGGTTGTGGTTGAGGGTTGTGTTCCTCCAGAGGTTGTCGTCCAATCTGGGGGTGTGATTGTTTCTGGGGCCCCTGGTGGACGTTCACGAGAGTCACAATAAGTGAGCTCAGGATAATTACAACCGTTATAACGATTATCGAATAATAATTCTCCAGAACATTTGTCCAGTCGTTGTGTCTCCTCGTAGCAAGTGTAGTAATAAGCGCAGAGTGTTTCATGTGGAAAAACGCCATTTGATGGACATGTAAAATTGCCAACTGGTGGAGTTACAGTTGAACCGCCGGGTGACGTTACTGACGTACCGCTGGGAGGAGTCGATGTACCTGGTACATCGGTTGGTCTAATTCTATCACCACAGTCTACCTGTGATGCATAATTACAACCGTCGTAGCGTAAATCGTAGAGCATATTTTCAGTGCATGTTCCCAACATGGCATTTCCTTCCCAGCAGTCGTAGAAAAGCAAACAATCTGTTTCATGAGGATGAGCACCATTGTAAGCACATTCGTAATCAGGAGCAGGACCGATAATGGAAACACCTCTCTAATGCAAATTGAAATATCATTCATACATATACCTGTTTACTGTTGATATTGATATGGCCGCATTTTTGTAACAAATTTTTCAATTTTAATAGTTTATGCTTTATTTGCTGCAATTTACCAAAGCTGGATTTTTGGTTGGAGTTTGAACTCTCACATCACACTGCACTTGGTCCGGCCACTCACATATTTTCTTGTTGTCATCAAAGAGTAAACCTGCAGGACATTCGTCACGGAAAGCTAATCCATTTGTACAGTGATAGTATACACCGCAATTTGTAGGAGATCGGTATAATCCATCGCTTTTATCCGGGCACTATGTAGTTTAATAACCAAACATTAGCCTCAACAATAATACATTAAATGACATGTACACACAGCGTAAAAAATTCGGTCAAAGGAATTGTGTTGCATAGTTGAATTTGCTGTTAGATTGTACTATACTTTTTATTATTAAGGTATGAAGGGATCTTTACCTGGAACTCGGATGAAGGTGTCGGTTGTGGAATGTCGGATAGCTTTGCAGGTATAGCTGAAATGTTGTAAAATATAATGGTAGAGTAGAAGCTGTGTTACTTACAACTTAAAAAGGTCTATTTACTTCATAGTCTTAAATAAGGTGGTGATATTATAACAGTAAAAAATATTACCTGTGGCAAAACCAACAGAAAGTATGACGAGGAACGTATTGCAAAGTCTCATTTTGAAAGAATGATAATAAATTATTGTGAAATTAAAAAAGAAGTGCTAATTGCAACATGTGCAAGGAGCAAGTGACACCCACGCAAGCTTTACGAGATATTAAAAATGCATTTTCTGCTTCATTTTATAATAATAAAGTAAGTCATTATGTCATTGAAGTGCGTATAGGGAGTGAAATATATGCATACCTGTATTGCTTTTTGGCATGTGTGACAGTTTAATTAATTTCTATCAATCCCAATCATGTCGGCAAATGAGATCATACCACTCAAATATAATGTTGCTTTAATTGGGGTAGATAAGTAAACCAGTGACAGCCAATCAAATCAATTTTTTGTTTACCTGTTATAAATTATTAAATTTCCCATTTTGAGTCAGCTTAAATTAATGGTATATTAATGGACATCCAAAGGGTCTCAAAGTCTCAATGTGTATTATGTATCGATAATCCATAAGTGTTTTCCATTCGAATACAAATACAAGCAAACGCTAGCTCAGCTATCGGCTCATCAAAACTTACGGTAAAAAGCCAGAAGAATTATGTATTGTACTGTATGATTGGTGCTAACTGCTTACACGATAATAATGGAAGTAATCAAATCAACAATCAAAACGATGCAGTCATGCTGTGGGTTAATTTTAAAGTAAAAAAAAATCATTCATATATAAGTATATAATATAACTATTTAGTTGACCTCTTCAATCTTACGACAGAAACGACAATATTACAGCATGCATTGTGAATATTATTGCATCCAAATTCAAACAACATTTTAAAGGCAAAAGAAGAATGGCAATATTACCTACTCATTGCTCATTATTATTATAAAGGTACATCCGTAAATCCATGCCATGCATAGCAGGCTACATCAAGAAACTAGCAAATCTCACACCATTCACTATTCACTAACTGCGTAAAATGGAAAAGCCTGCACGGTACCTATTATCTAGAGTGCCTGGTACCTAAAATATAAACATACGTAGTGTACTTACAACGGAGCATGTGTTTTTTTAGTCTTCTCTTCGCTAAACTACCTAGTACCTACATCATATTATAGTACATACAGTACCTGGTACCCCATAATTCGTAATTGTTATCTCATGCCCACGACAAATGCATGCCTATGGTAATAAAGATAACGTGATGAGTGAAAATGTGTCGAGCTGAAACAAATACATATTATTATTATTACATAGAGACTTTAAACAGTTTTATTAATTAAGTCTGATTATAGCTAAAATATATGATGTAATCTTCATGGTATTGCACAACATCCCATATTGACATTATTGAGGGTAGTATCATCGTCACCTACATTTAGGAATCAAGACAAACATCCATTATTTATCCATTGTATACAGTGTTAAAAAACTACATAATAAAAGTTTAATTCAAATGAATTGACTTACTCTGTGGACCTTCTACTTGTGTTTGAATGCCACAAAGCTGTGTTCCTCTTGGGCATCTTCTTTCTTCCGTCCAATCCCCCCAACCTTGACCGTATCCTTCGATAATTTCCCCCGTAGAGCAAAACAATCTCAAATTGTTTGCAGCACTATCATCATCGAACCAGCCTTGGTCACTTTCAGATCTCAGCTGAAATCCTACTCCGAATCCAGGGTTCGGACATTCTAAAACTCCTCCCCAATTTCCTTGGTATCCTTCACTGCTTTTGATGGTTGTAAAACCCTGAAGTGGTTCGATCTCTGAAGAAATATTCCTCTTGCCATGAGGAGAAATGCAAAACAACTCTATACCGTTGAGAGCCGAGTCATCACCAAAGGTTCCTTGATCCGAATGAACTTTAAGTCTCACACCATATACAAAAGTGAATTGAGTGCATAACTCAAGTTCACCCCAACCACCCCAGTTGGTCACTCTGGGGGATTCTAACAAAATATCTTGTCCCAAAGCAATAAATGGGGAAACCAATATAAAAAGGGTTGTAAATGAGATGTACAAGACCTTCATTGTGATGTGATTATAATACTTCTGTTGTATTTTTTACTGTGCCTAAGTAAGTCAGAACAAATCAAATAAGTCTCCAATTTATGAACTGTATTGTCTTACAAAGAACTCCAATGAACCCCGAACATTAAGCTTCAGAAACTGAAGCATCATTGATTGATTTTTAAGTGGAAGCCTTTGGGATTGAGAGGTGACTGATAAGAACATTCAATCAATTTTGTCAATCAATGTACATGCAAAGTGTAAGTATGCATGGGCAAAAGTGCTATAAATAACCACTTAATCATATAATCATATTATAGTATTGTTACGTTTTTGGTAGTGTTAAATGTAATTATGCAAATAATAATACTAAGACTATATAAGACAAGACTACATTATTGGTTGGATTGTTTATTGGTTTTGCTGTGCCTTGACTTTAGTTGAGTCATGGAATTTACAAATAAATAAATAACGGCTCCACTTTTATAGTAGACAAATTATAATGTTTTATGCATCAAATCACAGTCAACGTTCCATGGGAAATCGCAGTTTCCTAAAGCTGGATTGAAATATAGTCCATCCGGACAAACTTGGTGACCGATTACTTCGTTATCAACACAAGAGTAGAATCCAGCACAATCTTCAGGGTCCGCAAAATTACCTTCGGGTAAGGGGCACACAAAGCCGCCTGGAGGAGTTGTGGTTATGGGAGGGGCAGCTGTTGAGGTAGGGGCAGTTGTTGTGGTAGCTGCTGTTGTTGTGGTAGCTGCTGTTGTTGTGGTAGGGGCTGTTGTGGTAGGGACTGTTGTCGGATCCGCGGTTGTAGTTTCAGGTGCATCAGTCACTGGAGCTTCAGTATATGGTTCTTCGGTGGTGAAGGATGGTTCTTCAGTGGTAGTCGTTGTTGTCGTTATTGTGGTGGTTGGCCTGTTCGTGGTGGTCGAACCTCCAATACTACATCCTACATTCTCTGGGTAATCACATTGTTCTGTTCTCGGATTGAAATGCAAACCGGCAGGACACTCTTCTCGCCATGCTAAACCGTTTGTACAATGATAATACACGCTGCAGCTTGTAGGAGAGGGATAGAAACCATCTTCCATGTTTGGACACTGAAGCAGTTTATAAAAGCAAAAAATAATATAGTTAGGTATATTACATTTCGTATTTAGTATAATTAATTATTATAACTTAATTGTAACGTGGAATCAATTTTCCAAGTTACGCTTCTTAGGTTCTCACGTCAAATTCAGGAGACGGTGTTGGCTCAGGTGCCCATGTTACTTCATCATATACAGGGACGGCTGCAATATAATCGATTAAATAAATATATAGGTAAGTATACATAAAAATAGAAACAAAAAACCAGTATTTATTAATGGGTAATAAAAATTAGTAGGTACATGTTATTTAGTAATTAAAAATATTCGCGTTAGTCTTGAGATTGAGAATGTTATTTAAACTAATAGTATGAATTGCATGAATCTAAATTACTGATAATATTATTATGACGAAATACCTGAGGTGACCCCAATGAAAGTTAAAAGTAGAAAAATCCTTTTCAATTCAGTCTTAGAAGATCCCATTTTGAGAATTGTGAATAATGATTAAAGAACCTAGAAGTTAATTTGAGATGGCACATTGAGCAAGTAACATTTTTTCATGTACAACATATCATTATAATGGTTGCTGATAAGAAAAATAAATTATGTACATATTTGACAGTTTTTAATTGAAGGGTTTAGATAAATGATTGCATTCACATCGCATTGAACGAAATACCACATTGATTTTGTTGAAGATCACATTGATAACTGTAGCCTCTGCTGATATTAATTATTATACTAAACACGGCTCACAATGACACATTTTCAATCAATTGGCCAAGCAAACAAAGATAAAGCAAGAATACAGGCGTCATACGAGCATCTGTCGACGTTCATTGAGATGTGAGACAAGTTTGGAATTTGTAAAATGTACGCAAAACTACTATAATATAATTTAGTTGTACGCAATCAAATTACTGGCATGTGCTATAATCTTCTTGTCTTAAATATGTAAACATAATTGATTGGAGCTGCTAATTAATGCCAATGCACTTCAAGCCACGTAGAAACTAATGGTTTTAAGTTGTAACAACCATTACCACTTGTAATGTAAGGCATGTTTTGTCTGTGAACGGATATGCCTATAAATTATTTATAATAATAGCCGAGGAAAGCAACTGTATGTTTGTGGAAAACAGTAGACAAAACTGTAT
>JABASD010003305.1:0-20862 GCA_019776165.1 Pogonognathellus flavescens
ACATGGTTAGTTAGTTAGTTTGCTTGCACGGGCTGCTTCGGTTGAACCACCTAACGTTTTGCTCCTTTTCATGGTGAATTAAAAAATTCATTCAAATAATTGTAGATAAATAGTGTATGAATCTGCTTGAACAATAAACATTAGAAAATGGGGAAAAAATGTTTAGTTACATATGATTAGTTTTCTGATTCTTTCGCAAGACAGTATCAGTAATGAATTCAAATGAACGTTAGTTTTCGTGAGTACTACTAGATTACAGAAAAACTATTTTACACTTCGTTTACTAACAGGCACGGAACGCAGAGAAAGTACAGAGACTGTAGACAGGTGGAGAAAGTATGCAGAAAGTAAGGAGAAAGTAAGTCGAATGTATTCCATGCAATCCAAGAAAGCCGATGTGTTTGGTCCTATTCATTATAAATGGGAAAATAACTCAGCTTGAACTGTTGTCCTTCGACTGGAGTGAGGTTTATTTCGTAAATAAAAATAATTAATAAACATAAAAACTTGAGAACATGAGACCGACAGAAACATCGTGAGACAACTCATATTTTATTATAAATCAATAATTAAACAGGTGAATTCAAAAATGAATCATGATTAATGTCTACACTCTTTGTGAAGCACATTATCAGTTAATTGGGATAGGTGTTGGTTCCGGAGAATAGTAGTGGCCCTACCTCAGATGATTAAAAAAATGACTCCGTAATTCTTACATTGTTTTTATTTATAAAAGCAAAGACATAATGAAATGGCTGGTTTCGGTTACCTTATCATTGGATTGGCAATAATTTAAATGAGCTTACTATAGAACTTTCCTTTACTTTCACTATTACGTAATGAAAGCATTCTAGGTTCCTAATATGCGTGAGGCCGGATTTAGTGGGCTTTCTCCGGCACAACCCAATTTTGACCCATTAAGGGCCCAGCCCAACCCAAAACCCAGTGCTAGATTCGTAATACCAACCCAAGGACAACCCATAATCCAATCCAATCCAAAGTCATACCAAACCTCTTGGATATAATAATATAACTATAACCCCAAAAATAGTTATATTGCAAATAATGTATTTCTATAAAATCATAGACAATAGATATGATTTTATTTTGAGCACAAAGCATTACATATTAGTAGCAAATGATATTGTAAAAAGGTAGTGTCACATTTCCATTTTGGAAAACATTAGTTAACAATAACAAAATTTTGTTTGCATATTGAAACAATATTTGGTTTAATGTTAAAGGATTATGAGTCGACCGTTTTGACCATAGTGTATGACCTGACGATGAGAACACCCTTTCTGATGCCGCAACGAAGCAATGCTGGAATACCAAAATCATACGAGCCAATTTTACATTCTTTGGAATGCATAGTTCATTTTTCCATAAATTGGATATCCTTCGACATATTTAATTGGATATTGGATATACGTAATGCACAAAAGAAAGTCACAGGAAATTCATAATGCAACATATAACAGACGAGGAAGAAATCTTTTTCGAAATTAAATTGTATATACAAATGAATTTTTAAAATTTAACATTCTCATCAATCTTCAAAAAATGTGTCGATATCTCATTTACTGGGTAACTAAACTAACTATCCTACTGTTTCGTTGTCGTTTTCTTCTCTAATTACTAAATTAGTTATTGCAGTTTGCATGATGGAAATTAGTGTAGCGTTCGGGTTGAATAAAACTATAATATGAACTGAAATGAAGCCAGAATCCGTGATGAATATGAGTACTATTAGTATTGAGTGTATTGAGTACCTTTTACCTCAAAATATTTACAAATTAATATTAAGTTAATACCATGAGGAATAAAACATGTTTAACAAATTAATGCTATTAATAACTGACAACATTCTGACCCAATACTTTTTAACCCAGTCCGACCGACCCATTTTGAATGAACTTCGATAAAACTGAAACCCACCCAAAACCACAATTTCTGGGTTTTGGGTTGGGGTCCGCCGGCCTACAGTAAGAAGAAAGCATGAAGATGAAACCAAGGCAAGGTTCACTGTGTAGGCTTTCTGTTTCGATGTCGGTTAGATCAGAACGTTTTAGATTACAATTTGGGAAATGGTATTATTGCATGAAATTAATAATTAAAGTGATCTTAAAGTTCGAACAAACTTGAGTTTGAAGAGTATGGATGTTACCTGCTTGGAGCAGGATGGAATGAAAAAAGAATTCTCGATTATATAGTCGCCAGTTTTTATTACAAAATTGATGGATCATTCTTTTCCTATATTATTGTACAATAAGTAATTATGAGCTAGTACTAATTAATTAATGTTTATCTCCGTGGATATAACGACGCACAATACTTAAAGAGTCATTGGTTATTTATAATTTATATAGGACATGGATGTCTACTCACACAAGACAAAGTGTCCTACGAGAGCGATTATTGCTGTAAAAGTTGTCCAGTAGAACCACACTTTGACTTGGCGAGTGTCAACTGGACATCAACACTACATCATCGCGTCGCGATTGACTCAGAAATGCACTTCCACTCCACATAATATCTTCACTCTTCTCCATGTAAAATAAATACTTTGAGGCTTAATGCACAATGATATTATAAAACACTTACTGTACTTCTACAGTTAGTTTTTGATACTATGATGGTGGCGTCTGCCTACTTTACACTGCATCATCAGCTACTATCCGATACGAAATAAAGAGCATTCGACTGCCATAATAACAATACGTCATTTTCATCATAGCACTAGATCATATACCAACATCCGTAAAACTGGTTTCTCAACAATGTTTAGCTTGGCTAAGTGTATTATTTTGGTAGTTTGTATAATTTGTTTTAAGGGAATTTGTGTTTTGTGCAACATTATGCACTTTTTCTGCTGGCTTTGATTCTCCAGCTTCATCCGGGAAAAGTAAACACGTATCGTCAATAAAGTATAATGAAATGACGCATTTCTGTATTTTAATAATCTAAGACACTACCAACCTAGTAGTAAGTAATAACTGAATAATTCCTTTAATTAATAATAATAATTGTAGTTATATAATAAGTAGAATAATAATAATAACGATATAACAATTGTATGTATGCACAGATGACGATTTCATCATATTAATCATAAACAACATTGAAAAATTAAATAATGGCTCTGCTGTGGTTACTATTACGAACCCTAAGAAAAATCGTTAATAATCATAGTAAGAGGACTTTGATGTGACACTGTGACTTCATCATCATAAATTCATAAATATAGGTACAACAATACACCACCATGCTGTGTGAATGGGATCGAATTATTGAATTGGATTCTGCAAAACATTATCAACAACACTTACATAGATTTTGTATAACTAAATGTTCAGACCACCATATTTTAGTAATATTAGGTATGTATAATATAATATATATATGTATACTAAATATGATTTTTGTGATTTAACTCTGACTGCAGTATTAAGCTAGCATTGCATCCCCACAGCCTGAGTAAACACATTTTCAAGGTTACCCTTCTACTAGTCATTTTTGCGAAGACCTTACGACAATTCATTATTAAAGAGAAAAGGAGAACCGAGTGACCGAACGGCAGTAGTAGTTATTAAAACATAAAGGGTTGTTGAGGACCGTTGCCTCTTAAACAGTACTGAGTGAGTGAGGTCGTTGAGACTTGAGACGTTTAGAACAGAATCAATATAAATAATCAAAAGATAGTACCACCCAATGTGTAACACAAATTGTCCCAGAATTCAGTTCACGAAATCGTGAGGAGACTGTCGAATCATATTAATTAACCAGAGCCTTATGTGTCAGGCCAATAATATTATTTAATACCACCTATTATCTATCTCACTAATAATGCGTATGATTAAATAGAAACTTACTTTCAACACAAATTATAAGAATTCACAAGCAATTCGATTCTTCTACTGTGTGTATCAAAAAGATACTTATTAGTACTCATTTAATCGCTACAAGGGATTTGACATCGATCATTTAATTAACAAATAAATATTGCACAAAACGTTTTAGTTTGTAAGATTTGTTTCTAATGGCCTAACAATCATTACAATTACAACTACAAGTTATGGACACTATAAGTACAATAATAGTACAGTACCGACCGGGCTGTTCTCTGGCTCTGTACATTTGGTTGCTGGTGCTACTATTGCAGAAAGAGTAGTGTTTGTATTGTATAGGCAAAATTTTATGTCTAGTAATACGATTTTTAACTAATAAGTACAACTGATTGAGTACAATACACAGTAGTAGAACCGCACTACAGTACAGTACGTGTCTACGATATACACAAATACGAAACAAATAATAGATTTATTATATTATGATTAAGATTTTAGATTAAAGTCAATAATTGTGTCACCATCGCTGACACATCCTTTTGGTTATTATGGTACAATGGTAGATTAGTTTACAATATTACAAATTTAGGTGAATGTATTTACACTTTTACTGAGAATTTCTGTAATTTTCATTTATAACAGGGAGGAACAGGTGCTTATTCACCGTCTATTGTAGTTATATAGTCTATCAGTATAACACGACAGAAATATACGGGGTTAATTTTACGAGGGCTGATTATAGCGAATTTAATTATAACTTACAAGTTTACATCGAATGTGTTTTTTAAAAATTCTCAATTGAATTTTGCTCGTCACGGCAGCTACGGACATGACACGAAGGCCATTACGGATATTGGAATAATTTTTTGAAGGCGTCGTTATAGAAAACCCACATTGTGTCATTTTTTATTTCAACAATACTTGCATTTTGTCCATTCTGCATGAGAGATCACAAGGCCAAAGTGAGTTTTCAAGGTTGTAACCTAAACTCAAAATCAGTAGTGGTTGTATGTTCGTCACTTACACACTGGTTTATAAACAACCGGCAGTATAGTTCTATAAAGTATATAAAGTTCTCTGTTTTCAATCAGTTTTAACCCTACACCCTTATTAAATCTAGTACCTAAAGCAAACTACACACACTAACGTCACTAAACAACCACAACACACTCAGGCAGGGTATCGATAGTCTTAGAACTGTGTTTCATTCAGACGTTTAAATTTCAAGATATAAAACCCTACACAAGTACTTAAGAGAATACTAAACGTTTCACAACTACACACGAAACACATATTATTATTATTATTTTGCATAGAATTGTGTAGGGCTCAAGTTTATACGTCCGCACCCACTGCACTATCGTCTTAATTATACACCCTTCAAACAAGTCTTTGGCCGCACTTGTAGCTCCTACTGATCTACACTAATTTAATATTGTATATTCTTATTACTATAATTGTTTCATTATCGTCTCACTCTAGATGTCACAATTGCTCCACGTATTTTGACAACTGTTCTTGTGGCGTTAGAACTGAATCATCCGGGAGTAATTGCGGTGAATGTAAAATATCTAATTGAGGGGTCGCCGAACCACCTGACACGGGATGAGGCGAGTGTGACGGCGTTGGCGGAAGATGAGGGCGTGGGGACGGGGTGGGCATCGCTCTGGGAGATGCACTTGGCCCAGAAATAGGTGTCGGTGGTCCCATGGGAGATGACACCGGGGCCGGACGTCCGCCGAATCTCTGCTGTTGGAGTTGGAGAGCTGCGTTATTCATTTGAGAGCCTAACTGGTTAACTCCAGGACTTCCCATCTGACCCATCGGCGACATTTGTGACTGCAGTTGTGTCTGTATTCCAGGGCCACCTCCGGAACCCATTTGATTCGACATGCCCGGATTCATTGAACCAGTCATTGGGGACATTTGAGATTGACCAGCTCCCATTTGATTAGCACCCATTTGGTTGCCCTGAGGATAGGCTAGGAACTGCTGCTGTTGAGGCTGAGCACCATTACTCCCG
This sequence comes from Pogonognathellus flavescens, assembly GCA_019776165.1. Taxonomy (NCBI): domain Eukaryota; kingdom Metazoa; phylum Arthropoda; class Collembola; order Entomobryomorpha; family Tomoceridae; genus Pogonognathellus; species Pogonognathellus flavescens. The sequence continues at coordinate 5,872 of JABASD010003305.1, forward strand.
ATTGTTTGTTGCGGTTGCTGCCTCATGATTAACTGCTGCTGTTGCTGCTGTTGTTGACGCATCCACTGTTGTTGATGTTGTTGTGGACTAAGCAGTTGCTGAGCATGAGTTTGTTGTATTTGAGGGTGTGCTAAATTATGATTATGCGTCATGCCAACATTTTGCTGCCCTGGATTTCAAAAATATAATCGTTAGACATAATCCTAACAACTTGTAAATTATTTTGGTTTCTAACGTGAGAAAAGTCGTAGGACTAAAAAATTGTCATACTTACCTGGATGCTGTATCATATTATGTTGTGGTTGTTGTTGTGAAGGCATCATAGAAGGCATCATTGTTTGTCCCTGCTGGGTCTGCACTGGTTGTCCACCCTGCTGTTGAACTGCTTGCTGCTGTTGCTGGGCAGCTTGTTGTTGTTGCTGTTGTTGTTGACGATGTCTAATAAAAGCAGTCATCAATTGTGGGTTTGATTTTAATATTTGTAAGACTTGTTGCTGTTGTTCTGGGGTAGTCGGAGATCGAAGTGTCTGTAAAAGTTGATGCAACAAAACTTGTCCACCCGGAACCTGTCCTTGTTGAGCCCCTGGCGGTCTTACTACCTGACTTCGAATTCCCATTGCTGCAAGTTCCAATAAAATTGGTACCAAGATTACAAACTAATTTCTCTTATTTAGATTCCATGTAATGAATTTTGAAAACCCAAATTTTCGTTTTACCTTGGGGTTGAGGAGGCTGTTGTTGCTGGCCCTGCTGTTGCTGTTGAACCTGCTGTTGTGGAACTTGCTGTTGAACCTGCTGTTGCTGCTGCACTTGTTGTTGCTGTTGTTGTTGCTGCTGCTGAACTTGTTGTTGTTGTTGAACTTGCTGTTGTTGTTGCTGTTGAACTTGGTGTTGCTGTTGTTGTACTTGTTGCACTTGCTGTTGTGGCATCATTAAGTTTGGTGAAGGTTGCATACTGTTGTTAATTGGGCGAACCGGAGGAATAGTATATCTTTGGATTTGGTCCATTCCTGGAAGACCTGGCATGGACCTTAGTTGGGCAGCTCCACTAGGTGTTGGTGGCGGCCTAGGCGTGGGACTCATTTGAGGTGGTGGTCCTCGAAAATGGGAACTTGGAGTGGATGGTTGGCTTGGTTGTTGCATCATTTGACTGTGAGGCGCAGCTGGATGAACTTGCTGTGGTTGAGGGCCAGGTGTCATATTACTAGGACCAATTGCTTGGGCGTGTTGTCTAGCTACTTCTTCTTGTACTTGTCTGGCAGCCTAAAATATTTATTTTTCATTAGTCACATTCGAAAAACTCCAAAGTAGATCTTTGCAATGAAAATATAATGTAAACCTGATCTGTAGTAAATGCGACAAAAGCTTAATTTTTGTGTTGCAAAAGTCAAGTGGGTTTTGCCCACACAGAATTTTCATTTTATATAAAATATACTTAATTCCATAACTTTCAGTTTCACTAATCATTTCAATGTTTCGTTTTACATGAGGATAATGAGGTGTAATAAGTTTACTTTACCGACTTGACGAACTAGAGAAATAACTATTAGAAATCAGTCAGTTAAATATGAATAAGTTATACATTACAATAATTTGAAAGTACTAACCAACTACTGGGGTGCATCTAAAAGGTACTTGTTATTACTAACACTAAGTTAGACTAATACAAAACTCACTACACATCCTAAAATATGAAACAGTATTGCTAACGTAAATGTCATACCTAACAAACTCAGGTTAAAAGTTGTAATTTTTGTGCAATTTTAATGCAATTCTAATTAATAATTATGCCTAACTTCTCAAAATCACATCTGACAAAGCAGATTGCAGTACTACTAACCTGAACGGCAGCCAAGGGTGCTCCTCCGCCGGGTTTTCCTCCGATACCTGGAAGTTGCGGTGTCATGGGTCCGGCTACAGCCTAAATATTGTAATCAATAAACATTAATATTTTATCCCAAAGTTATAATGTTTTTGCTTACTTTTTGTGCTAGACTTTTCACACAACTAATCACTTTCAATTTGAAGTAGTTTCACTTACTTTTAATTAGTGAATTATGAAGTGTAACAATGTACAACGTACGTTTACCGTACACCAAATCTGAGCTTTATGAATCGACAAACTATGAACTAATATTAATTAGCTAAAAACTCTAAATAGGATATGATTGTACAATCCTGTACGTCTGTCACTACCTACTATCAATAAGCGTTATCCTTAAACTTATGTTCCGGCATCTTTTATCTACCTTTATATTCGAAAACTTTGATATGACAATGATTTATAACCACAATTTGTGTGAGCTTGCAAAACTGCGTACAGCAATGAAATTACGGTAATTTGTCGTCACAAAATGTATAAAAATATGCACAGCACCAAGATGAACAAATGAACGATTTTTCAACTACATCTACAGCTACCTAACTATTTAATATTCCCGGTCCGTTTAATTGAGGCTTTTCATAAAGGCGATTGGGGGACCGCTTGATTTGGGCGCAGGTTCTAGTGCATGTGTTGTAAGTCAGTTTTTACGTTATTTTTGTTCTATTTCAAAAACCAAGAGGAAAAGATGTGTGTGGATGAGGAAGAAAGTTGTAGAAAATCTTTTTTCCTTTCGAATACTACTCACTCGAGTTCGCCCTGCTCTAGATGATATAGTTTGCAATAAACTTGGTTCTCAGTTCTCCCAAAGCAACTTTTTCACCTACTATACAATAAAACCAAACATGCCTACTCATGAACAGCCGAGATGAGGGAGATTAAAGTACACTAGATAAAGTCGGCTGTTCATGAGTTGGCATGTTTGGTTTTATTGTATAGTAGGTGAAAAAGTTGCTTTGGGAGAACTGAGAACCAAGTTTATTGAAAACTATATCATCTAGAGATATGTTATATAACTCATTCGAAAGGAAAAAAGATTTTCTACAACTTTCTTCCTCATCCATACACATCTTTTCCCCTTCGTTTTTGAAATAGAACGAAAATAACGTAAAAACTGACTTACCACACCTGTACTAGTGCCTGCGATTAAGCGGTCCCCCAATCGCCTTTATGAAAAGCCTCAATTGATTACATAAAAAACAATCTGCGTATGTACCTGAGATGTTCCTGGATTAGGTCTTGCGGGTGGCGTCACACCTTGAGCGGGAGTTGACGCTGGAGTTGCTCCAGTCGTTCCACCCATTTGCATCATCATTTGCATTCGGCGTCTCAACAACTGGTTTTGTTGCAGTCTCTGATGGGCTTGCTGTTGACGCAACTTATGCTTAATATTGGCACAAAATGGAACAGGGCACTTCGCTTCAATACAATGTTTAGCGTGGTAACAGCATAATGCTATCAATTGTTTGCAAATTGGACATCCTCCATTTGTTTTCCGCTTACAAACCTATTCAACAAAATTAACAATAACTGCCTGTTCTACTATTTCTCAAATTGTTGTACTTCAGAATTTCAATAAATACCTTAGCGTGAGCAACTACTCGTTTCATCTTGTGGCAGGATGGAAGCCTACAATTTGCATCTCTGCATTGACACGCGTGAACAAGGCTTTGAATGCATCTCTGGATTGATAATTTTCTCGCTTCCTGTGGGTTTGCTTGTCTTTGATCTCCGGGTGAGGCATTTGAACCATCGTCTAAATCGAAGCCCAATTTATCCATTTTGTGGGGATGACCCGTTTTTTGGAAACAACCGACACATAGATCAAAATCATCACATACAGTGCAGTGAAATCTGAAAAAGTAAATAAATTCAATTACTTAGTCTGTAAAACAATGCTCTTGATCACTTGATGGGCTATGGTTTTTGAATGTAGTGGAGTCTGTAACTAGCAATGTATAATAGTTACTATGAAATGTATAGTCTTACCTTGTTTCCACATGATTCTTGCAATTGTTACACGTATAAACGAATCTATCTTGTCCCTGATTATGAAGCTCATACAACATAGCCATTGTAGAGAATTTTGCTCTTCTCAACGACGAAAACTCATAATGCTTGTCCCTTGCAAGTGTCAGGAATGCATCTCGGCCGTCCATAAGATCACAAGTAATAAAAGGGTCTGGATCTTGAATACCCTAAAATACCAAATTTAATTGGTCAATACCAATGAATTTATCAATAGTAAAGATTTGAATAGAAATAGTTAAATTTTGCAAACTCACAGCTAAAGAGGCAGCAGATTGTGCCGAATGAAGGCGTATCACAAAAAACACTTCCTTGTGCTTTTCCATCGTGGCAAATATTTTCGCCGACAGATCATTACCGGTTTGAGGAGCATTCGACTTCTTATTATTTTTACGTTGGTTAGCTTTACTCTTATTGGACTTCTTAGCTTTCTTTTGCCCTTTCTTTTTCCCATCCCCAGCGGGTTCTAGTTCCTCCTATATAAACGAAAACAGTTGTAAGTCAAGTGTTCCAAATGTAGGTTTAAAAATTTAGGTTTGTTTGTCCAATCACATTTTCTGGCCAACATACAGTGCTAGCAGCTGCAGCTGCAGCTGCTGCCTCTGCAGCTTCGGCTTGTCGTCTTTTTTCTTCTTCTTCTTGGTCCAACTCTTTAATAGATTCCTCAAGCACATTCGGCCAAAAATCACCCTCAAAATACGGCAATTCTGCTGCCGACACCAAATTATCTTCCATTGCTTGTTTTAATATATCCTAAAATAGAAAGCAATCTTAAAAATCTGTTGGTCCGTTTGATAAATTTATTGTTTACCTAAGTAATTGTATACTTACCTTATAATCTAGCACTATTCGCTCAATTATTCCTTTGTCTAGCATCTTCTTGTACCACTCCTGCAGACGTTTTGGTTTCGGAATTTTTTGTTCCGGGGGATGACAGTGAAAGATATAATCGTCCCCTTCTGAGGGCGGACAAGCCCATATGTGAGCCATAGTATAACCTAATTGTTTTACATATTCGAGGTACCCTAGAAGAATCTCATGATACACTGCCGTTCTAAATTGCCGCGGCCTGAAGAAGTGAACAGAATCTAAATAGGCTATGTACACACGGCGAGTGTTTGGAGTAGGACACTCCGACCCATATTCTTGTACGTGCATTCCAAAGAAACACACATCAGTTCCATCAATCTCCTCAAATGCAAATAGAGCTTTGGCTCTGAAATTAAATTCAGTTACATTCAATTGATTGAATTCACAAAATTTGATTTACGTGTATTATACATTGAATATTAAATAAAAAGTAAATATACCTGTATGGAAAAGTTTCATGAAGATCACCAGATTCTACGAATCTGTGCTTCATTCCGGCTTTAACTTCCACAATTTTGTCCGATGACGACACGACTCTAATAAATACTTCTCCAGCTCCAGCCTCCTTCTTTTTCAAAAAGTTGTTCACTCTTGTTTCAATATACGTTCCAAGTTTCGTTGTTGACAGACGTTTTGCGTTGAATTTGTTGTCCTTTCTTTTCGTATTCTTGGCTTTCAAGCAGTTATCACACGTAAACCTAATGAAATCATCAATTATATTTTTAACTCTATTCGTCATTCTACATCTGTGAGGTAAGACATTTGTTTCAAATTTAGTAATGCACGTACCCGGTCGGCCATATGCAGTCCATATGTAAAACACATATTTGGTGTAATTTTCGGCCACAGTCGGCACATTCTACAAACGGCTCTAGTTCTAAATGGTCATTCTTCATCTCCACAAATTGGTCTTTTTTGATGGTCCTAATAATAAAAGGCATGAAATGTTACGATTAGCTTTCATGTATACGGCGACAAAAAGGATATGTACTCAAAATATAAGACAAAAACTTACGCGGAGGGTTGTGTAGGATCATCACCAAGTGTCACTGTATCTCCTTGAATGTCATTGAAACACTTTTGGCAGTAAGTATATCTAAGAAGAAGAAGATGCAATTGTTTAATTTAAGGTTTACGAAGATTCAATAGCTTATTAAATATAAGGCGCATGAAAATGCAATGGACAAAAATGTGTCACCTGTTCTGATAACTGTAGTATTTTGCGTCACGTGGAATGGTACATAGTTGTTTCCCGTAACAACATAACGTCTGGGGGTTGAAAGTGTACTTATGACCACAGCAGTACCCCAAACTTTGCATCACCGGGTCTATCTCTGCTTCAAATACCTCTGCCAGCTAAACATGAATATGATATTGCATTATTACCTAACGTCACACTTTTCCAGGCAAATCTCATGCAAATTGTTTTATCCGCCAATCTGAAAAAATCATGGGGAGAATAAGGTTGCATAATTACCTTTGTACAATATCTATACACCCTGGAAGTTTTTCGATTATACAACCAGGCGTTATCAAACATAAGCCAAACGTCATCTACATATTCCCACGGATCAGCGTATGATCCACTGTCTAACTTTCTCCGTATTGTTGAAAGGTCCATTGGCTTTTTGATAATGTCGAAATAGTCAGGAATTCCCAAGGCCTACAATTCAAAGAAAATTCATGTTCATCATGTACATTTCAAATATGCATGAACATAACCATCTCAATAGGAATGATAATCGATAATGTTTACCTGCGGATCAACAGGTTGCTTAAATGGCAACGATTCAGGATCTTGCCGAAACAATTTTTCTAAAGTAGGCATTAAGGAGGTGCGGAGTTCTTCCGGTTTGAACACTAAAAGTTTCAAAAAGTTTCATACATTTCATAAACAGCTTTACAATCTTGGCATCAAACTGCAAGGAGTTGTGGATGAACAAAGTTGACACTTACGGCACTTTTTCTTTTTCTCAGAAGATACTGGCGTCGGTGAGGGCATTTTACTCGTGGACGCAGGGGGTGGAAGTGTTGACGAAGGAGTTGGCGGAGGTTCACATTGCTTACCTCCACTTGTACTAGTTTCCATGGACTCTGCAGTGCTAGCCGTTGACATGGGGCTAGACGTTTCTTCCTTAATTTCTTCTGCAAAATTTCATGAAAAAGCATTATTAAACATACAAAGACTCTGTATGTGCCCACTTTAGCATTGTCATTCGTCATTACAAGTAAATAATACGGCATTAATATTGAGATTGCATACGGTCAAATGAATTTACGGATGACCATGGCATACGGCTAATGTAGCGTGCCTTTTTCAGCCTGCTCTTACGCATATTGTCATGTATTCGGATTCTGCGTTTTAAACACTCAGAATGATGAAAAGATTTGTTGATACAAACAATTTGGTTCGGGAGCAAGGCACTTAAATCGATTACACGAATCATTTTGAAGAAAATATAGTGAATCTGGTAACAAAAACTAAATAACTCTGTCGTCTTCTTCTTTCTAAGTGTCTTCCTTTATATATAGTGCCTCTAATGCACAATTATGAACACAATAATTGTGGATTCTTACAGAATACAAAATCTATCTATAATTGAAGCACATCACTTGTGCGTGTGTCCCAGTTGTAACAAAAATGTAAAACCCACCCCCACTCTTCAATCAATTATAAACAAAAATAAAACACACAGCAGAGAGTATGAAACACAGCTTAATTGAAATTATTTAGCGTAATTAGCAAAACAAATAAAGATAATCTCAAAATGCCCGCAAAACAGCGAAAATTCACTCGCATGAACACAATTGACAATTATTTTCTCTCATTTGAATACGGGCAGACAGACTGGCGACGGCCACTACTACGAAAGTAAAACGATTCATTTCTTCCTTTCAACAGATCTCACACAATATTATGACATTAATACGTCAGTCAATAGCCGAAGCTTAACTCTTATCAGGTCATTGATTGAGATTCCTACGAAATAGAAGCCGATGAAATGGAAAGGCACATTGAGAAAGTGAATGAACAAAGGGAGAAAAGTGAACACGTGCTCATTACTGCCGCCAGCCCGGAGCCGGCTTATTTTCTTTCGGTGAGAGAAATAACAATTCCCCCTCATTGTCAGTCTCATTCTCATCTCATCTGTTCCTTTATGTGATTTTATGTGGTCCAACAAATGCGCGCTAAAGTTAAGTGGTGGTTAATTAGCGGAAGTTAAATTTGCCGGAGAATATTTTCACAAAATTATTTGTTAATTTAAGCTGAGTTTCATCTTCTTCGTAATTAAATTTTTGGCTATTATTCAAAAAGTTATAACGGTTAATTACAAAACTGCGAGTGCAGTTTATTTGTGTGAAAACTGCAACTAGATATAGTCGGTGTTTTGTTGTTTGTATATTGTATATTTGGCATGTGGAATGTTGGCTCATAAATTTTGTTATTGTTTCCAGGTGTGTCAGTTTTTGGAAAATTCCTCGTTAGCAATTCAATTTATCTACATCTATTTACCGGAGGATGGAATAGTGACAGGTGAGTAGAGTGAAGGTATAATTTTAGATTTAGATCACAGTTACTTTTATGTTTTACCTTGACCTTGACCGTGCGTGATTTGTTGATTGATCGATTCATATTATTTAATATTATAGAGAAAGTAAAGACTGAAGTGGAACTTTCCCGAGGGACATTCTTGTGATTGTTAGCAGAAGCATATGGACGAATATGCTAAAATGGTACGAGACTATTTATTATTATTACAAAACATTTAGCTCACTTTTGACGATTGTTTGATCGGGTTGCATACAGGTGTCTTCCATTTCTTCTTTGATTTCTGTCTTAATTTCCCCATTAGTGGGCTCTTGCTTCCCTTCACTAACATCACTACTATTTAATGATGGAGGTAAACTGCAAATTTCCGTCTTAATATCCGCGTTATCAATTTGATTTCCCAAATCGGAGGCCGAAGTTGGTTGGGCAGGTAGGCCAAGGCTATCGAAGTCGTTTCCATTAAACGTCAACGATCTGTTATTTGCTTGATTGTGTTGAGGTGTAGAAGGCTGCGGTGTTGAAACTGAAGGCGGCTGTTTGGGTAGGTCAAAAGGCTGTGCAGGCGGTGGTTGGGATGGGGGCTGCTGAGAATTTGAAGCAAAAAGAGGAAACTGCTGTTGTGTAGGTGTAGTGACGGGAGTAAGCATATTATTTGGGGAAGGGGATGGTTGGGGAGGCTGAGAAGGCACACTATTACTAGGTGCAGGAGGCATTTGTATAGGTGAAGGTAACGACATCGTGGTTCCGGATATTGGAGCCCTAATGGGTATACTACTAGGGGTTGACGGCCGTACATTTGGAGACGGTGCTACTTGAGGAGTGTTGTTTACAAGGGGCTGTCGAACCGAATTAACACTAGAATTTGGAGGAAGTTGAGGCGGTGGTTGTTGCTGTGTCACCGTAGGTCCCGCTCCTGGAGCTCTTAGGTTGTGCTGCTGTCTTGTTTGTTGATCTTGGGCCTGCTGCAGCTGCTGCTGTTGCTCCTTCCGTTTTTGTCTCTTCTCCTCCAGTTCTTTTTGAATTTTGTATATTTTCTCCGCTAATAGATGATAGTACTCGGACCTTGAGTTGGCCATTTCATACATGTCACCCTCCACTTTCTTGGCGTACGCGACTAAGTTACACATTCTTCGATCGAGCATTGCCGCTGGGTCAGGCGATGGGAAAATAGCTTGAACTCTGTTATAAATAAATTCCAATCATCCAATCTGTAATAAATCCCAGTCAAATAATGGCCAGGACACATAATACTTGCAGAGATGCAAGGTGTCTAACCCATTCCAAGTCATACAGAGAGAAATTTGTACGTACAACTTATGAACAAGATGATTTCTGAGATCAGGACTGATGGATTGGTGCCATTCTTTTGTTCCTTGTACAGGAGCTGCTGTGATGCCTGGTGCACCAGGAGGTGGATGAATCCCACTACCATCCAGACCAAGTACAGCGTTGGGGTTGCCTCCTCCAGTGTACAGAGGGGAATGTGCACTTCCATCTGGCACTGATGGGGGTTGGGGTGACGCCGAAGGAAGCCTTGGAGAAGGGGCTGACGGTGGCACCTGAGGCTGAGTTGGTTGAGGCGGAGCCTGCGGCCTCTGGGGTGGTCTCAGTGCTGGATTACCTGTTGGTGTTGCTCCCATCAACGAGTTCGGAGGACATGGGATCCCTACATTAAGATTATTATTCTTATAATTTTAATCCATGCTTGTCAATTGCCATACGACATCTGGAACGTGCATCTCTAGCAGAAGTATGATCTATTTTCCTCCAAAACCAATTGTGGTGCAAGTGCAAGTGGCAAGAAAAAGTGGGTCCAAAGAAATAGGTAAGTACTACAGTCTACTTAATATTCTTGAAAAGTTTTGAATTCCTCGTTTTCTCAGAATATATTATGATGCATACACAGTATCGTGTACTTAATGTTGCAGTAAGATTTGAAAGTAACGCAATGCAGTAGTAATTTTGCAAGACAATAATATTAGCAGGCAATTGTATGGACAGCATTTAAACCAGAATTCTAGCACGTGGCATGTGTATTACCGGTTCCCTCACCATGCATTGATATTTAGCTCAATGTTTGTGACGTGCACGTTCAAGTACTACGAAATATTATTAATTAAACAAGATTCCAATTAAATGACACCACTACCCAAGCTTACCGACATTACACTACATGTTTTGCACAGCTAAGACTGATAAAATGGCAAAAATAAGTAAATTAGACTACTACAGATGAAGGCCACACAACCAACAAGGGTAACTAAATGCCGAAGTAAAGCAGTTGCTAAATGAATTGTGTACAAAATTACAAAATTAATTATAAATCAGTCCCAACTCCAAAGGCAAAATTGTGGGGTGCAGTGTTGCTCATGTTCAGTGTATTTATATTAGGGTGAAAACCAAACCGGACCAATCCCAATCACTAAGTTTCATACACGGGCGATAGTTGAGACAGTGAACATAGTTTATAAATCACAGCAGATCACACTTTAATAGTCACTAGCAAAAACATACTAAACTAACACACATAAATAAACAAGCATTTACACCGACGTTGCAGTAAGTGAATTGTTATATATTTCAGTTTAGGCAATTCATTTTTCATCCATCATTCAGAAATATACATACTGTTACAAAGAACCACTAAACCTGAACGGTCTATTTATTTATTGTAAGTAAAGTTATTAGGCATACTAAGGAAAGATTAACTAATTGAAACACTATTCTAATTAACTAAGCACGACACTAACACGATTAATAAGTTGTGAAAAAGCAGAGACAATATTTTTTAAGAGTAAGGTATTGTTTTCTCACCAAGAGCGTCGTATGCCCGGCGAACTTCGGAGGAGGAAGGGTTAGGAGCAGGAGTGGGACTATGTTGAGAGGGTGTATTTCCTACCGACGGGGATTGATTAGGCTGGTTTGAATTGACTCTATTCCTATCAGCCTGTTTGAGCGGTAAACACACTGGACAATCCGAACGAGTACAGTGTTTCCAATGAGATATGATTTGACGAGATGAGGAACAGTGCGTAACAGTACAATTCTTTCCCGCTTGGCACGTCGTCATGTGGTTTAACACATTTTTCATCGTTCGACAATGTGGAAGCGTGCACTGAAAACAAAAAAAACATGGTATAGGTCATAGGTTTAAATTAAAATTGACATGCAAGAAATTCCGTTCTTCAAATGGATTAAACACAAAGCCACAGTAGTTGAAGTCATAAATTACATTATTTTGTCGTGTTTCGCCATTAGCAGCAGCCTCACGTCGTTGACATTTGTGAGCATGTAATAATAATACCAACTGTTGTTGTATGAGTTTTCTTTTCTCCGGATCGGCATTTGGAGGTGGAGGAGCTGCTTGCTGCTGAGAGGTTGGTGGTGCTTGGCTCACTTGCCCCTGAGAAACCCCTACAGTTGGTGGCAAAACTTGGTTTGTAACCCCGGTTGGTACTATGGTCCCGCCATTATTCACTGCATTATTAACATTTGCGGAACTGATCGAAGTAATTGTTGAATTAACCATAGTATTGCTCATGGACGAAACCGAAGATGTACCACTGGCACTAATTTGCGACTGCTGTTGTGATGGTTGTCCGACTTGAACAGCGGTGGAGACAACAACATTCGGAGGAGGATTTTGTGTAATGAAGTCGTCAGCGGGATATCTTGGCGGCGGTTGCATTGGAGCCTGACCCATTGCCGGTTGAAGCATTCGTTGTATATTAGAAGGTGATGGTCCTTGTCCTCCCCCAGAAAACGAGTAATTAGAATTAATCGCCCCTATCGCAGGGCCCTAAACAAGAAACACATCACAGGGTAAGTTATGATTGATTAGATTACTTAACGTATAACATATTATTCATCAAAAGTTTTAATTAATCAAAAAAAGCAATTGGTTCAAATACTTGGTGTCTTTGTGGACCCATGTTTTGAGTCATATTCCCTGGTTGTTGATTTCTGATTCCCCTTTGCATCATAGGTCCATTGGGTACCATCTTGCTCATCATCATGTTATTGTTCATACCTGACTGCTGTTTGTTAATCAGAATACTTGCTTTGTTGGGCAAAATCATTGTCTAAACGGTAAAGGGGACGAAATTCTCGGTAAGTTTTTTATCAGTGCTTTGGCAAAAGGGAGAGGTTTATTTATAATAATGACATTTCAGTTACCTGTATTATGTTTTGCTGGTTCACAGTGGTTTCTCCATTTTGCATCGGGAACTTAGGAGGAGGATTTTGTTGTAATGACTGCTGGATACCGAGCGGCAGATTTTGAGGCGGTGGTGGTTGAGACGCGGATGGGGATGGATCCAGACTTTGCCATGATGATGCTGAAGGTAAAAGCTCCAACTCATCTGGAAGATGTTTTTCTAAGTCAAAGGCATCGGTTCTAAACAGGTCTATTCATAACATAAAACAATGTTTAATGTTTACAATCTACATGAGAATGAAATGAATTGTAAGTTAATAATGACAATGACTGTTTGTAAAGTTGTTTTAGCTTTGTCGCCAACCGAAAGTATTTTCTATTTGTCGAAATGACAATGAAAAGAGCAGAATACAATACAAAGTGATTTGTCAACACACAAACTCTCCAAAACCAAACATCAAATGTAAGTTTAAATTCTGTCTCTTCTAAACATAGGAAAATTACAATACTTATATGTAAAAATTATCGTGTTTTTCCTGAACTGATAAGCGGGTTCAAAGGGCAAACAAAAAATACCGCAACTTAAAATCAACGCTTACATGAATTAAATTTTTTGTTGGGCTACAGCTTTCAAGTTTACAACCGTCAATACCCCAATAATTATTATTTTTAATTTAATAAAAAAATTAATTTTCTAACTTATTTTTTGCAGGTCGGATGCCCGGAAATTTGTAGTACCTGGGTTGTCGTTGGGCGACGTAAGCGGGTCATTTAGTCGGGGCCGCTTCGTAGGCGGCCCTTCTATCTGATCTGCCATTCTCACTTCATTTTACTAACTCCACTTTTGAACGTGGTTAAGGTCATAAAAATGACTTATTGTGACCCTAGGTCCTTTTCAGGTCACCGAAACTTTAACATGCTAGGCCCGAAATGCCAAATTTCACTATGTCCACACTATTGACTTCGAATAGACTGTCTTCGTCGGGCCAAAAAACCAAAATGGCGAGTTGGAGACTCTTTCCTTGGGCAAACTGTGAACAGTGAGATCATTGGTGGCAATGTCAGGACCCTCCTCTCGTTGCTTAAGAGTTGTTCGTTGGTTCTGTCCCACCACGTGCCCACGCTTGGGTGTTCCACCTGCGAAAACTATTCTACTCGTGGCTATCCATACAACTTCACCGTAAAATAATAACACAGTCACTGAGTCGAGTGTTCTTTCCTTACTGCACAGTCCTTGGCTCGATGTTTCGCTCTTCAATCCTAATCTACGAAATAGTAGCAGAAATATGTAATATGTAGTAGAGGTGGGCATAAATAGGCTTTTTGTAAGCCTAGGCATGCTCTAGGTATGTTTAGTTTCTAAAAATGTATATCTGAGAAAACAGCTTAAATTTAGTAACAACATGAATATGGGATAAGTTTTCTCGTTTGGAACTAGTAATTTACATACAATTCATGTTTAACAATAGGCAGCTCAAATAATGAGTTAAATCTTGACCTTTTTCTTTGAGAGAGTCATCGATATCTCTAAAGTTTAGTTCTCTAAAAGATGATATTTAGAAACAAAAACTATATTTATGAAAAGGACAGATAAAAGTAATTATTGTTCAAGTGATAGTTTTTCATAAGCTTTGAAATTCATGTTGGATCATGATTAAAATTAAAGGGTTGTAAATGAACGTAATATTATTTCGTTTTAGTGCGAGCGAAGAGTAACTAAATCGTTGAATGTGCCCACCTCTAAACGTAAGTACATCGTTATTTGTATAGAGAGGTTATATCGGGAAGCTGTAGGTACATGAGAAGTGTATATGAATGTTGTATCTTCACCTTCAGTTCAATGTGAGACTGGATGCCACTGTATTATTCCTAATAAACAGTATTACGTTTTCCTGAGAATCTCTGCTTTTGTGTATGTTTTTGTATTTCGTTCTCGTATGTTCCGTTCCGGAGTAGATGTACGTACTCCGTACTTAGGTTTGGGCTACTACAATTATTTTGTGTATTATAGAGGAGAGAAAAGTTTGAGAATTAATGCCCGTCATTTTTATCATTAATAAGATGCAGCAGTCGGATGTGGAAATTTTATTTTAGCGTCCCAAATGGATGCCCAGAAAAGCGACTCTCACTTTTGTTTAAGTCTGGATAAATCGCCCTTTAACCCCGGGTCATCTTCCAGCTCCGGGATTGATATTCCAGGATTCACACATTGTTTCCAGGTCTAGGAGTCCGCCATTGTAAGTTGAAAATTAATTTTATTTCTGTGTTTCTGGGGGCGACAAACTATGTGTGTATGCGTCAATGTATAAAAGGGTTAAAAATTTGCTATCTATACTAGATTAGAGGGGGTAATGTGAGATTTTTTCCACTTTTTATGTACATATTTAAATATAAGACTTTCTTCTGAGTGATGTTTTAAAATGAAGACCTCCCTAAACAAACGACGTATCTCGGAAATAAGTTTAGTAAAAGTGTTGCTAAGAAGAAAAGACATAAAAATCAACA
>JABASD010003306.1:0-20852 GCA_019776165.1 Pogonognathellus flavescens
TCAAAGCGTTCTCAAGTTATCGTGGTGAAGGACAGACGGACATACGGACAGACGGACAGATCTGGTCTTCACATAAAGTAACTTCGTTACTTAATAAAGTAACTTCGTTACTTAATAATGGTTTGCCCTCTAAACTATATAGAATATATTGCTATTGCATTTAGACACGCTTCTTTATGTAATGTGCTGGTAACTAATTCGGAACCAAAGTTTCAAAATTATTAAGTATCAAAACCAATAGTAGTCGAATTGAATCTTAGGTTATTATCTTTATATCGTTGACAACAAAGGCAACAAACTTTTGGTTGCCTAAGATACAATGCCACTTCTATTTGTTTTCATACAATTTTTTTTTGCCACTTTGGATTCTGAAATAGTTGCGAGTATTGTACACAATATGTCAATATATGATGCTGTGTACTAATAGATTGTAGATAAATTGGTGCTGTGAACTAACACATTCCATCTGATCAAGGGCGTATCTAGGGGGGGGGGGGGTCACAGGGGGCCCGGGCACCCCCCCAAATTTTCGGAACTTACACTAGATATTATTGAACTTTCCAAAAAAACGAGCCAAAAAGTGTAAAATTTGGCTCCAAAAGAGTCATAATAATGAAATTTTTCGCGCTTCGCACAAATTTAATCAGTTTTTGGTCGATTTTAGCCTAAATTTCACTCAAATTTTTCGCGCTACGTGCGAAAATTAACTTTTATACACTTTAAATAGGGTATGAAAGTGCGGGCACCCCCCCAAATGGCATTTCTAGTTACGCGCCTGCATCTGATATATTATAAATGTTTTAATTTTGTAAGTACAATATATTCTAGTATTAGTAGTCTTAGTGGTAATAAATTATTTCTAGCAAAGGTGTTAGGAACTTTTCGATATGCTGGAAAACCCAGTTCATATATTATTGTATGTACTTCAATCACAACTGCAAACATGGTAATGCTGTTGACGAAAGAGAGAAGAAAAAGAATAATAATTTTATTTTTAGTTCAAATTAACTTTATTGCCTTATAATATTATAATTCTCATAACAAAAATGTATAAAAATGAATATATTATTATTCCTCATCTGCAAAATGAAATCGTATTCATGCATCAGATTTACAATTCGTTTCTAACATTTAAATTTTGTAGTTAGAAAAAACCAAGAAAAATATTGCAGAGATAAGTTTAAGTGAGTAGGTATGTGTACTGATAGCTTTACTTACATTAATTTTTTATCGTACTAACAGTGTAAGTGCCTACTTTAAATTTTCCTAAAAGTTAAAGCTTGAAATGATGAATATGTTTTTAAAACAGAGTTGATGAATTCTTTTCTTTCTTTTGTAAAACAAACCAAATCATAAACCTACTTGCAGGCGTCAATACTAATAACTCAATAGTGAATACTAATAACTCGCAGTACTCTACATTCATTATCTTAGTATCGTTACAAATTTCAAATTTCTCCAAATAAATCTTTTTTTGGAAGGGGCACATATGCACTTAGTGCTCCCACGTAGATACAACCTTATATTAGTAATATTAGATGGTAAATAGTATTGTTAAAAATTATTGAAAGATTCTTTAATAACCAAATATTTCTGTTCATAGTATTAGTCATCAAGTGCATCACCATTTAATAGTTTCGCCTTGAAATAAACATTTTCTTTTGATTGTACATTTCGTGTAGGTAAGCATTTTTTATGTGCTTTTAAAATGGCACATTGTGTCACTATACAAGGTTATTTACTTTTAAAGGTTAAAAGATTAGTGTACGTTTGGATTTTGAACCAACTTGTTTATTAATATGACAACTTGTTATGATTTTATGATTAAGTCCAATAATTAAGTTATCAATACAGTTTAGTTTCTCTTAATCAATGACACTTAAATTATTACATTGTTGTTTTCCTGAACTTGTAATTATGCAATTGAATAATTTTTTATTTAAAATGACTATTTGCAAGAGAAAGTGTATAATGAGGTATTAGGCGTATTGGCGTATAAATACTTGACATTGACATGTTAATAGAACTGTCATTTAATTGTCAAATCCCATTTGCGTAAACTAAAAGAAATTGATTAAGCTGGAGCAAACAATGTATTACTGGCCAATATTTTTATGTTCAGTGATATATACACAAGGGGAAATTTCATCTCATTTTCGTACTGACAGAGAAATAATAGGTTGAATATAATATACCGCACATTTTATCAGCTTA
The DNA here is from genome assembly GCA_019776165.1 of Pogonognathellus flavescens. Lineage (NCBI taxonomy): Eukaryota > Metazoa > Arthropoda > Collembola > Entomobryomorpha > Tomoceridae > Pogonognathellus > Pogonognathellus flavescens. The sequence continues at coordinate 2,215 of JABASD010003306.1, forward strand.
ATTCAATTTAATATTGTTGTAAATTATTCAGACAAAAAATAATGATCAGTTCAAGTATTATTTCTTTCTAAAGCACACGGATAAAATTTGAACTTTAATAATCACAATCAACGTGATTGTGGAAAATTGCCAAACAAACCATGGTTTATCTAATAATCTTCATATTATATTGGCATTAAATGAAATTCTATAATTTAATGTACCGAATTAATTTAAAATGATACTTTTCCCATATAACTATTTTCTCTTCTTCTCTAATTTATAGATCAATTTTTCAGAACCTACTACCTCCAAGAAAATGCTTACGTTAAAAAATCTGCAAGAATAAAAAGATCTGACTGGGATGTTTTTCAAAATTGGCCAAACAATATAATTCCATATGTCATATCTGAGAATGTCAGTAAGTTAAATTAAATACTTCCTTAACTATTAACATTTCATTGGTTAACTTTGTGTGGAAGCTTTGAAACAATTATAAAGGATTTTCGATTACCAATGTAAACGATTGATCACAAATCCTGCATTTAAAATCTAAGAAAGTATAACTTGAAAATGAAGTTTTTAAATACCAGGTAGCCAATTGATACCAGAAATTGGAGGAGCAATTAAATACTTACACAAATACACGTGTGTGAGATTTCGTCCTGCAAATATTCACCTTGACAAGTATTGGATACGTCTAATGATGATTCCGAAAGAATTTCCCAATGCTGACCTCATGACTTGTGCTGCAGCTTCAGGCTTTCAAAATATTCCAGATCAAGTAAAACAAAATCAGCAAAATATTTCTATTACAATTTATTTAGTAGAAGATTAATATCAAATACGATTTAAAACATTAATTACCAGTTGTAAATAAAACGAAAGAATATTTCAGGAAGTCTTTTTAGCATTGAGTTGTAGAGCCCCAATTTTAGTTCACGAGTTTTTACACACAATGGGACTTGCTCATGAACACAACAGAAACGACAGGGATCAATACATTGAGATGCATTGGAACAACATACTCGACGAAGAAGGTACTTACGAACGATATATATGGCAAAATTTATTGCTTGTATGAAAAATTAGTGAATTTCAATTTAATTATACTCTAACAGTAAGTAAGAGGAGCAAAACAACGCTGTTGCATCAATATATTTTAAATGCTTACAAAATTATGAATTTTAATTAGAAATTATATTTGTATTAAATCCAGGGTCAAAGTCTCAGTATATGAGGGACAAAATTCGATGTGAAGATGAAGGTTTCCCAAAAGAAAATTGTACCATGCATACTTACGGTGTACGTTATAATTATGAAAGTATCCTGCATTATGGGGAAACTTGGTTAAGCTCAACAAATGGCGAAAAAGCGTTCACAATTTTGGTAAAATATAAAACATTGTTCATTCATGCTAACTTCTTTAAAATTCTAAAAATATAGTCATTTATTTCCTGAACCTGTATTCTGGAAACTTTTTCAAACATTATAATTATTAATGTTGTTTAAATTTACTTCCGTAAGGAAGATTTAATAGAAGTGAAAGGGCCTTTAGTGAGTAATTATTTATAATTAGTTTTCACAACATTTTTTGTCTGAAAACATTATTTGCTGTAACTTAATGTTTTGTAGATTTGGTATTCGTAAAATGATATTCCTATAGTCTACAATTTACGATGCAACATTTAATTGTAATTACAAAATTAGAATAACACGAATGCTATGGGCGATGGAACCAAAATGGGTCAAATGTTCGGACTAAGCGAAGGGGACTGGCTTCTGGTTAACAGAAAACATGGATGTTAGTTGTCTACTATTTGTTAAACCAATATATTTAAAATAATAAATTATCCCATTACCTTCAAGAAAAGTATATACATGGACTTTTAATATATAATGACTAACAATATATTATAAATTTTAGGTGATCCTGAAATACATACTGAAATTCCGAAGCCACCAAAAATACCAGACAATCCTCCGAATTCAATGAATCGAAGATACAACGAAAGTTCGGTGCTTCCTGACTATGAGTTTGCAAGAGAAATCAACAACGAAGAAAGTTATAAGTCTAAATCTTCACATCATAAGGGAACATCCTACATTTATATACCTTTTTTAATGGTTTGTTTACTCATGAAGTTTGTGTAATTAATTTTACAAGCCAAACACTCGAGAAAATATAATATGTAGTTTTTGCTGTAGTGCCAATGAAAAGTATTATAATTATGATACATAATAACGATATTTTCTTCTTCGTATAGTGCAGATTGGTAGTTCAGATTGTTTTTTGCACATTTTTTGTTATAATTAGAGTTGTACAGATAGTAATATTATAGCTTAGGTAGTTATAATGGTGTAGTTTTTATAAATAAATAAATAATAACACATTTATTATTTCCGTTCTACCTAATAGTAAGTAAAATGATAATCTGCGGAAAGAGATAAGAAATGTTATTGCACAGATAATAAATGACGTACGACTGAACTATATTTAAGTTTTTTAATAATATAAAATATATTTTATTTGTATAAGGCATTATTATTATATTATAAATATTTCGTACTACTATAAAAAAGGGAAAACAAATATTGTTGTCAAAAATTCAAAACTGAAAATAGTTGCACATTTTCAGCATTTTCAGTATAATATTATTACGTAATCAGGTTGCAACATAAAAGCAGTCTTGGCGTCACACGCTCTTGTTACCAATTTTAAATGACGTCAAGTCCATTTATAGTACGTAACTGGTAATTTCACTGTACATATTGAATTATGTACCACACGTGAATACTATTACACATACAGGGTGCTTTAGCTCTTAAGCATTTTGTCAAATTTAATCTGATCGAGTGATTCCGAATTATTACAACACTATAATTGTTTTCACGTGCAGTTTGCTGTAGTTGTACAACTCAATGACCTCTTAGGCAAATACATTTTACAACATGTCAGTGCCAGGGACTAAGGACATTGGGGGTATGTGCCTTCCTCCAAATTCCCGGAAAAGGGATTATTTACGGTCTTTTTGCCCCTTTTTGAAGGTTGTGCCCCCCAAGTCACTTTATTGGGGAAATCCTCGGTACGCCCTTAATCATTGCAATGTTCCAAAAATAAACATATTTCCAAACTTGTTTTTCATATGCAGTATCATTGCTAAATGTCAAATGTTAGGTCATTGGTTTCATAACGACACAATACTTTACATATTGCATTGTATAAACAATTTAAATTGCAAATGTTGTAAAAAGTAAAGGAAGAATGATCATTTTGAAACAAACCATCGGTAGTAAAACATAAAATTGAAAATGTGCTTACTAACAAATAAAATCAGGATGAAAGTAATAGTTTACTTAAATTCACGGAACCTTATAAGAGTGGTTGTTTGGCTGGGTGCACTAACCGGGAATATTCCGTACGCATGGAGTGACAAGAAAAAAGAATTTATTCTCTTGTCAGGAAAATGGATGAACAGGAAACGCTGGAGCTTCATCGTCAGCACCGTTTTATTCGCACTCTACGTCCCACTCAGAGGTGTCTACGCATATCTGAAAGAAGAAAATGACGTGTGGCAATATTTCTGCTTCATTTTTACTTCTATCGAGCTGACGGCTGCTGTATTCACTTATTCCACAACTTACAACCCAGAACCCTTTTTACTGATTGTAAACATCTCCATGAAAATTATTACGCTAACACGAGGTAAGACGTTTTCCAACAATAAACCGTAATATTTAATACAATGATTATATCATATAATCTATCTGAAAATTTTAATAACAGTATTTAAATCAAGAAAAACTAAATTAATTTCCGTATTCATAGTAAATATTAAAAACTTTTTATTTTGTGTTTAGAAGAGTATATGTGTGAGAAACGGAATAGGCCGAATCTCATTTTGGTTTTTCTTTGGCTATCACTTTCTTTGGAAATTATCATTCCATTGGGATTTGCCATTCTTTATATTCTAAAGCCAGAATTGCCGATCTACCCGATAAGCTTTTACATTACTGATTCCGTAACAGTCTACAATGACCCTAGGAAATTCTGGGTGTACGTTTTCTACGGATCATATATGATTTGGTATGCTACAAATAGTTGCAACCTAATATTTTTCCACCTGATTGTTGGAACCGTATTGGTCATGGATGCTAAATATTTCTTAAATGAATTAAAGTAAGAATATCAACTCGCTTTGATTAATAAACTAACTTTCTGGGCTTGTTCTTGCACATTTTTAATTAATTGCTTACAACATGAAATTGCTTTAGCTCATTATCGCTTCATGGAGAATTTTTATATATTTCAGATTAAACAAAGCAAATTACACAACCATTGCCAAATTTCGAAAACCCAGTCATATAAGGAAATCATACATTCTATTACATATAGTAATCAAACTGATAAATGAATTGTTTTCGCAGATATTTTTTGTACTTAGTCTAATTTTAAACAAAACCGTTTTCTTGTGCATTTATTGCTGGTTTCGCAAAAGCAAAGAGATCGGTCCGTTTGCAACTATTTTTGTTCTAAATTTTGCAATATATGTAGTATTTGCTTGGTGCGGTTTTTTATGGGGTGCTTCTATAATCTATCACTCGTCTCAAGCTTGCATAAAGTCGTGGAAACGCATTGAAGGATACAGTCGATTCGAGAGAATTGAATTTAAAAAATTTGCAAATGCATGCATGCCTTTGAAGGTACAACTTGGCGAATTTTTATTCGCAAAGAAGAAAAATGTCATCAAATTTCTCAATTCCATAATAAGAGGAATAGCTAAAATACTTCTTGCCCTTTAAGCTCGTAAACCATTAAGTGTTTGGCAATAAATAATAATTTCGTGATATAAACAGGGGTATATCTCTTCAACTTGTCATTTTTATACTCATTTTGTACCCAAATTTAGCATTTGATAGCGGATATTTCAGAGCATATTTTGCAATTTGTAGAGCATATTTGCATGCATATTTCGGCATTTGATTGTTCATGCATATCGGCCCTCTGCTCATAACAAGATAAAATATATAATTGCATATTTTTCATTGTTAATTCGGAGCGACAGGCAATCAAATTACCATAATAGACGAAAATCAATATTTTATTTTATTGCTTTCGGATTCTGCAGAAGTTTGAGCAGTTTAAATTAAATATAATTTTTAGATGGCGTGAAATTTTGTGGGGAGATTCCACCGTGTTTTTTTTATTTCAAAATATTCCATGGATTTGCTGAAACGCTTTAATCGGAGGAATACTCATCGTCATCATTAAAGAATTAAAATGATGACGTTTGTGATAGCTTTGTGAATTTGACATGTCGAACAGTCAGTCTCTAGATTTTATCTGATGTATTGTGTAAATAGTATAATAATAGTATATATTGCATAATGCAGCATATATGTTATATGCAAATAGTATAATATATACTTAATCACTTTTGTCGCTAGTTGTACCCGCAAAGAAAACAAAAAGTATTATTCGTCAATATTATGAAATCATTATTAGGTTAACTGCATTTATTAATAGAACAAATTATACAAATATTAAAACGGTACATTTCTTAATTTCTTGTGCAACTGAAGTAAAGCTAAAGTTTCCACTTTACAACGTCGCTGCGATAGGAAATGTTAAATTGCATAACAAGTATTGCATATGTATTACTCATTTTAAACAAAATATTCAAACAAATACCAGAAACAAAGTCACAAATCCATTCAATCGTGGAAGAAGAGACCTTATACACAATTTCTGCGCAAATATCTAAAAAACAATATTTTACGTAGGAGTTTAACACGTCAGTTTAACCAATGCGAAAGAATTGCACATTTTTTAACCACAAATTTACATTCAAATAAAATATCAACTTTTAATTGCAATTTTTTGCTATTTATTTATTTCCTTAATGGATAAATAATTATCTAAGTAATAAACTGTATTTCGGCTTTGTGCCTTTATTGAGTCATTAATATTAAATTTCCACCACGTGTACGATTACAATAAATAATAATGATTAGAATTACAACAATCATAATCGATACAAAAAATATTCTAAGAATCGTCATATGGTTTGGTGCCTTTCTCGGAAACATCCCCTACACGTGGGATAACCGGAAAAAAGAATTTACGAATTTGTCAGGAAAATGGATGAACTTGAAAAGACTGACTTTCGTCATCAGCACCGTTCTATTTTTACTTTACCTCCCAATCAGAGGAGTCTACGGCATTGTGACAGCAGAAAGCGGTTTAGGGCAAATATTTTGCTTCCTTTTCACTTTCACTGAAATTTTGGTTGCCCTTTTCCAATATTCAACTGCTTACAATCAAAACGGTTTCCTCATAATTATCAATACGGGCATGAAAATGAGTCATCAAATAAGGGGTAAGAAATTCAATGAAATAATGCAATATGGAATGAATTCCAAATTCAATCTTTTAAGATTAGGAGATTGCTCCCGGCTGGATTCAAAATACCTGGGCTACAAGTTTTAGATTTTTTTCGAAATGCAGATACCCCTCAAATCAAGTGAAAATAGTTTTGTATTTTGTATCAAGTATAACCAAATAAATGTCTTAAATTTTTTTCTACTTGTAAAATGGAGGAATAAGCTATTTCATCTTTCATAGCTTATTTGGGAAAATGTATTTTATAATTTGTATTTTGGCAAAAGCACTTTGTATTTCAGTATTTTGAAACTTTGAAAGTTATTTGTCTGATCATTTTGACGTTGAGCCAAAGTATTTTGCTTGGGATTCACTTTTGCCTTTGTCTCTGGATTCAGATATTATGACAACATGGAAATGTCATCGATGAATATTAAATCATAAATACTTTTGTATTCATTTTTGAGTTTGTACCTTGCACCCAACTTGGAATGGAAATATGCAGCCGGGAACAATCTCTCTATTGGTTAAATTGCCAGCTTGTGAATAATATTTTAAAAAGGAAGATAAAAACTGCCTTTAAAGGAAATTTTAATAGTAACTTTAATGTGTCAGATGACTATTGGCTGGAAAAAACTAAAAAGCCAAATGTTATTTTAATTCTCCTATGGCTGTCTCTTTCGCTGGAGGTCATTGTTCCAATGGGATTCGCCATCCTTTATTTTATAAAGCCAAACTGGCCTATCTACCCAGTAAGTATTTACATCAAAAATTCTCCATCAATAAGGAACGATGTTATACAATTTATCGTGTACATTACTTTCGGGGCGTATCTCACCTGGTATGTCATAAATTGCTGCAGTGTCATATTTTTCCATTTGATTGTTGGAACTGTGCTAGTCACGGATGCTATCGACATTTTAAACCAATTGAAGTAAGTTGAAGAATTTCTGTTTAAAATTATATTATATATTTTTAACTAATTGAACTGCAGCAGATTCTGGTTCTAATTAATTAACCGATACTTATGACTTTTTAAGATTAAACAATAAGAAATACAAAACCAGAGAGGAATTCAGAAAACCGAAGCATATAAGGAATTTGTATATTACGCTCAGCGTAATTATAAAAGTGGTAAATGAAATGTTTTCGTCAATTTTTCTTATCATTAGACTGTCTATAAAACAATTGATTTATTTGTGTATTTATTGTGGGTTTAGAAGAAACAAGGAGATAGGGACTTTCGCAACTTTCTTTGTTTTTAATTTGGCCTTATACGCATCACTAGCATGGTGTGGCTTTCTGTGGAGTGCCTCCTTTTTCTACCACATTTCTCATGATTGCATGCAGTCGTGGAAAATGTTTTTAGGAAATACTCGCTTTGAGGGAATCGAAATGAGAAAATTTGTCGACTCTTGTACACCAATAAAAGTCAGAATTGGCCAATCTTCCTTTGCAAGGAAGAAAGATATTATCACATTTCTGCATATCCTATTCAGAGGAATCTTGAAAATGCTTCTTACCTTAAAATAAAATCACATATACAGATATAGTAATATAGGCAAAAACAGCTAATGATATGATGTATGTATCAATTTTTACAGTAGTACATAATGTTAAAGAAATAATGTTAGATGCACCTCTGTTAAGATTTTGTTGTAATAAATGTTTAGCAATTTAATGTTACTTCTTGATGTGCATAATTACACGATTTATAAGTTTTATGGTTGCACATTAGATACAAATTTCTGTATATACCTTGATACAAGTTTAAATTCTAATAGCCTAAAATTAGAAGTCTTTCGCAAACGGTTGGCGTGTGTTTCAAATTAATTTCAGGAATAATTTAGAAGGACAATATAATTGTACGCTGAGAAAATTGAACGCATGATTTTTATTACTTGCATATCAATACAAAATCGAAGGTTATACAAAATGACTCATTTTCGTATCACACACTTCAATATTTGCTTGTGTTTAAGTTCAATACAACGTAATTGATCAAACAAAATTGTATTGTCACAGTATAGTATTTACAGTCAAAACCTCTGCACTATAAATTGAACACTGTACCCGTGGTATTCTGACAATATTTATCAGGGAAATGAAATACAACTGTTTAGGATATTACGTGAATAAAAACCAAATTCATAAATCATTTTCCTCTCTAAATAAACATTGTGAACATTCAAACCTCCAAATTATTACATTCCGTTCATATTATATTGCTACAATTTAATTTCTCAAAATGTCAATGTCGATTCTAATTCATTTGGTATTGATACAGGCTTATAAAAAGTAAGAAAATTTATTTCTGGCTTTCATTACTGGGTCTTTATTTTCAAATTACATAATAAACATTTACTATAATTGAGATATATATGACAATTTGTCACAGAGCATTATTGTTTATCAGATTTATGCTGAAGTACGTAACCAAGGTTGTACCAGCCATTTAGACACGTGTCAATCCCAAAAGAGATATTTCCGACTGTAAGCCGCAAATTATGTCCTTATTTTAGAAATGTTTAGTCTTTTTGTGCCTTTTGATCATGATTCAGATTAATCGTGCCTCCCACTTAATAATTGATGAAAAAACATAGCAATTATTACCCTCAAGGTTTTTGTAAATTGGCTTGTATGTTCATCGAAAACCTTTTTGCAATTTTATGACTTATAAGTTATACCAAGAGTAATTTTATCATGCCAAGAACGACACTTTTGCAAGATTTTTGTCTTGCAATTTAATATGTATAACTCATGTACTTCTTATTTTGGAGCAGTCCAATTAAACATATTATATTGCAATTATTGTACATAAATAGAAATTCAAATATAAGACTTAAAAATGTATGCGTATCTTTGGGATAATGATCATTGACAAATAAACAACAGAAATAGAATATTATCAGTAGTTTCTGACCAGATCTTCCATGATTTTTACTTCTTTTTAATAATTTACTACTGCAGAATGTTTCAATCAATGCTATGATTAATGATAATTCAATTATTGAAAATTGTATGAAAAGTTTTATTTTAAATTTGGAATATGAACAACTTGAAGAACACGTTGCAATGGTGTAGAATACCCATGCAATGCCAAAATAACCTTCCATTTCAATTCCTTATATAGGTATGTATCAATTTTCCTTCTACTTATTTCGTCATACTTGAAAATGGCAAGGTGACCCAATTTATGTAAACGTAAGTTAGAATGTGATATTGATAATGGTTCCTTCAGAGTGAGAATAAACAACCCGTGCATTGCAATTTAATAAGCAGTTCTCTACTTTTAGTCCCATACTTATTTTCACACTTATTTTACCAAATTATATTTGTAATAAATGCAAAAGTTCACCTATATTATAGCGATAACATCAGGATTCAGGTACGAACCAAAGTTTGACATTGAGACTGCATATAATATGCATGGACAAAGTAAAACTCCTAAGTTTAAAAATATGCTTCCACATTCCACAAATATTCACACCTTCAAAAATATTTAGTCACTTCTTATTCAAAGCTTAAGAAAATATCATCTTGTTGCAAGGCTTGGTGAATACGTGTCAAATTTATATAATTTAAAAAAATTGTTCATGCAAGTTTATTCTTCCCACGGTATTTGTAATCTACTTATAAGAAACAAATATATTTTACATTATTTACATGCGAATTTTGCTTAGAGAAGCGATTTATACAATAAGAATTACCTAATTATTTTGTAATATAATATATTGCAATCGGTAATCTTAAACCCAAACAAGCTTAAGAATTAATATCATATTAGCCTTTGTATTATTACTATTATTAGTTGTTTATAATAAAAACTTGTACAAAATAACATAATTCATTTACATATTGTTTTGTGTTAATAAAAAGTCATTAAACCTAATTAAAACCCATGGATTCTGCAACATTCAATTCAAGAAATCTTTTAAGGCTGGTTGTGTGGTCTGGAGCTCTCTTGGGGAATGTCCCTTATACTTGGAACGGAAATCGAAATGAATTCACGATTTTGTCAGGGAAATGGGCCAGTTTCAAGCGGTGGAGTTTTGTCATCAGCACCGTTTTATTCTCTTTGTATGTTCCCATTCGTGGGATCTACTGCAGTTATGCCAATGAAACCATCTTATGGCAAAATTTCTGTTCCATTTTCACTTTTATTGAAATAACAGTACTGCAGTTTGTTTATATTTTAACGCGACACCAAGAATCCTTTTTGTGGTTTGTCAACACTACCTTTAAAGCAGTGGAACAAAAACGGGGTAAGGAATTGTGGAAGATCAAATAATAAATGAACTTTTTAATCGGATTTTATTTTTTGTCACATAAACAGAAATCTAATAGTCTAATTATTTATAAAACTTCAAAAATAATTTTAATGTTAATTGTTAAATAAATATTATATTTTAATTTTGATATTTAATTTCTACAATTAATAGATGAATATTGCTTTGAGAAGTCGAGTAAGCCGAATATCGTCATAATTTGTCTTTGGCTTTCTTTAACAACCGAAATAATTTTTCCAGCGACGTTTGTCATTCTGTACTTTTTTAAACCAGAATTGCCGATTTACCCTATCAGTCTGTACATTACGGATTCTTCAGATATTAGCAGTGACTACGTTAAATGCACGATGTACATTTTATTCGGCGTATACATGTCCTGGCACATTATAAACAGTTGCAACATTATATTTTTTATATTAATCGTATCAGCGGTAATCGTCATGGATGTTGAATACATTCTTCAAGAATTAAAGTACGGTTACAGCTTTTCATCTCCAAGGATAATAAATCTTAAAAAGTTTTATTCACATTTCTATTCAATTCATGTTATAAATTTAATTGTATTTATATTCATCTTAACAATTAACATTTTCTTATTACAAATGCCTTTTTTTAAATTTCAGATTGAACCAAAATAAGTACAAGGCCTCGAATGAGTTTAGACAACCTTCTAATTTAAGGCATTCGTATATTATTATGACGCTAATTTTGACATCGGCAAATGAAATATTTTCGCCAATTCTTTTTATTATTCGCCTTACGTTGAAACGAACAGTTTATTTGTGTATTTTTTGCTGGTTTCGAAAAAGTCATGAGATGGGGCCGTTTGCGACGTTTTTCATCATTAATTTTGCCGGGTACGCAGTATTTGCATGGTGCGGATTTTTATGGTGTGCGTCTTCGGTCTACCATTCATCTTGTAGCTGCATAAGATCATGGAATCGCTTTCATTCGAAAAATCACATTGAAAGAATTACAATGAGGAAATTTGTCAAGACGTGCAAACCATTGAAAATACAAATCGGACATACCCACGCAAAAAAGATAAATATACTCCAGTTTATTCACATTCTAACCAAAGGAACATTGGAAATTCTTCTTGCCTTGTAACTTATTTTAGGGCCTTCAATGTTCTTTTTTAAGTCGGTTTCCGTTAAATTTATATTTTTGTTATTTAAAAAAATGTTAAAAAATTATATGTATCCGGACAAAGCTGTGTCATGATTAATACCTATACTTCTACTTATCTGTCAATAATTTGTAGTGTTGATATTTGCCAAGGTTATTGCAACTTAAAACAATTGTCACGATTCTAATGTAAGGCTTTATTTAATTATAGATTATACATCAAGCCAATTGCATGCTTGCAAAGCGTTTGTCACTTAAATAAATTTCCGTATACGTAGTTGAAGTACGAACAGTAGTAGAGTATTGTATAAATTACTTCTCATATTTAACAAACGTTTTCTTTGAAGTAAGGGAATTTTATTAACATTATTTTCACACCATATACAGTAGTCAATTTGAACCAATGAAAATATTTGCGGCTTAAGTTATTTAGTTGTACATTTAAATGTGATCTCCGAAGATTTAATAACACGACACTACAAAATAATACATCTAGATCATATTCATAAAGGTAGAATTTTCCAATGGAACATTTATTTTTAAATAGAACATTTTATTTAGATAGAAAACAGTTTGGTTAATGGGTGAAGATTGAGACGATGACTAATCACAAACTAATTCATTGTGACGGAAATAAGTAAACAGAGAGTTATTTTAATAATTAAGGAAGCATATTTTATACTACTATAACAAAAAACAAAGTGTCAGATTTTTTGAGATAATAAACTTATGAAGCAACAGAAACGTAAAATAAAATTCAATAGTTTTGATTGCTAGATACAATTACAAAAGGTAAGATATGAAATATAATTGAAGTACAGAAGATCATTTTTAAGATTTATAATAACTAATGGCTAAGTAAGCACTACATGCTCTACATTTTCTCTAAATGTACTCATTATGTCAGAAAATGTTGGCCTCTGTGACTTCAACATCGAACAACATTTATTAACGATTTCCGTTATAAATGGCAAGGTTTCCAATGTTATCATTCTAAGCGGCGGAACTGCGCTTCTTATGTGATACATAACCTGTTAACAAAAAAGCGATGAAATTATTTTATATACTTATTGTTAGCCTTCCAACGGACAACTAGAACACGTGTACCAAGTTTGAAGTCATTATCTCAAACCGTTTTGGAGTTATTGTGCATACAAACACACATCCCATTTACATAAAGCAACTTCGTTATTTAATAAACTGCCTACATTGAAAGGTAACTTGGCCGTGTAATTGTTAGTCTTACTTCTAGTATATTCAGATGACTATACGGTTCCTCCCCAAGCAGCCATAATTCGCAAAGAACAATCCCATATGACCAAATATCACCCTCATACGTGAAATGACCCGAAACATTTTCTTCTGGGAAGTTTTCAGGCGGCATCCATCTTATGGGGCAGGCTTGATTGCTACACTATGTACAAAATTATCATCAGAAAGTTTTACAGCGTTTCCACGGAGGAATACATGTTTCTGCCCGTGGACATATTTATGTTTGCAAGGGTGGAAGGTGGAAACAAGTATCCACCTGTACATACATAAGCCTGACTGATTGGGGTAAATTGATATTAATTAACTTACATCATAATAATATTGTACAGTATGCGTGATATTGTGAATTCCAAAATCTGCTAATTTGACAACATTATCAGAGCAGACAAAGATATTCCTCGCGGCCAAGTCTCCGTGAATTACATGACCCACTCGATGCAAATAGTTCATTCCTGAGGCCACTCCATAGGCTATTTTAATTAATTCTCTCTGTAAAAATCAGATATCAGTATTTAATTGTCCCCTTTTATTTGAAAGAGTCTATTTATTCTTAAAATAATGTTTCCTCACACAATAATAATAAATTTCGAATAAAATAAATGCAAACCGTTTCAAAACCAATTGTGTCTTTTCTGTCCAATAAATCTTTCAAAGTCTCATTGCCGGTTTCAATCATCAGCCAAGGTAACGTATGTGCTAAAATGAAATTGAAAAAAATAAATAAAAGCAATAATAACTCCAACTAGTAAGAAAGTGGTTGTATATAATTCAATTACTTTACAGCATTGTTTAGGTTAAGTACAAATATTAACTATGAGCATTCAATTTGATTAGACACATACTTATTGTTCTATGAATTTAAAATCACATAAAACATTAATAGTGTACCTACCTGCAAGAGACAGTCCAACAAATTTGAGAACGTTTTGATGGTTTAAAATAGATATACGTTTTATTTCCCCATACATTTCCCCACAATACGCTTGTGACGGCACTTTTACAATAACATCTTTGTACTTGTTTCCGGGTTCCTTCAGTTTTGCTGACAAATCAGTAGAAAATTGTTACAATTTTCACAATACAATTTTAATTTGACTTACTTACAATTAGTCACTCTGAAAAGAAAATTCACTAAAAGGAACTGGAATATAAAAAGGGGGCAACTAACTAAACTTAACGGGTAATAAAAATAATTAGGAACTTACAAAAGGCAAAAAATCTCAACTATAAAATTTCATATTTTCCAAAGTAATTGCAATGATGTGTCTATTTAAGAGGAACTTTTATTCCGATTTAGAAAGAACGTTGAATTTTTAACTTCTAGTTAAAATTAAAAACAAATCATAATTGTCAAAAAAGGACAAAGCATGAAATGCCACTTATATTATACATAGATTCGTGCGAAATTGCAGTTAATATAAAATAGAGAAGAATTATAATTTGTATGAGTGGAAGTGTCACAACAAATACCTTTGTATGCTCTCCCGATTTGCCAATTTCCAATTTTAACCATGTCAAAAACGTCGGCTTGGATGAAGCACTTGCTCCTGAGTCAAAAATTACAATCAATCATTGGTACTAACAATAAAGCTCAACATTTTTTTTATTAAACACCTGCCTATATGGGCCGGTATTATAGTAATCTAATAAAACTTCAAAGTTGATGTAGGTAATATCTATTCCTAGCTTGCCTTCTGCTGTTACGCCATGCTACTAAAATGACCTACCGAAACTTTGATTATCTACAAGATAATATTATCCAAATAATGCAAATTATTGACATGCAGTTAATAGAAAATCTGTTAGTGGTTACTTTAAAAAAGTAATAAACTTTACAATTATTTTAATTCCTAAGGTACAAAAGAAACATTTTAAAATATTGTTCACGCAATCTTACTTATTTGCCAACGCAAAGCCGAGAAGACTTCCTTCGGTTTGAAGCTGATAAAAATCCATGCTAATTACAGCTGTATCTCGAAAATTCTTCACTTATTATTAGTCCACGTTTCGTGTATGATTAAATTTACCTTGTTCAAGTTTCATAAACTGTTCAATTGACTTAATGATGAGTTTTCGTGATCACTATCTGGTATCTGCTTTATGGGAGTAGATTGTGACCGACTACAGCCAAAAACAAAAGTCGACTCCGGAAAGTGTTAACCAACATTTGCTCACTTGCCGTTTTGCTGATTCTGCTTCCTTAGGTATCTGTATTAATTTCCTGTTCCGTAAATAACTATCGAAGCCTTGCACTTGCTACAATGCCATGTTTAATTTCTAACGGTTGAATAAGCAGAAAGGACACACGCAGAAGTCATACATATTACTTATATAAGTTCTATATTGCAATATTATACATATGGTACATTTATGCCTTGCACCCGTAACTGCTATAAGGAAATCCAAAGCTTAGATGGAATCAGACGATAATTTTCAATATCTGCAATGTTATGGCATGAGGCATCTACGTGCTAACCAGTCCAGGACAAGCCTCTATAAACGGAGGCCGCCTCCATTTCTGGCAACCTTCTAAGGATTCCATTTTTGGAGTTATGGTTTCCATTTCTGGAGGCTTCGCAGATGTTACGTTGCGGGGGACTGGAATTGCACGACCCTCATTGGCCAATGACACAATCTTTAATAACTGACAGCCTTCTAGGGACGCTGACTGTTTCTGCATTTGTATTGGTTCATTAGGCCCTCCTTCATGTAGCTTGACCAAAATTTTTGCAAAATTTTGAAAATGTTGAAAGTTATTGTGAAAAATCTAAGGACTCCATTTCTGGAAACTTAAGGTCCTAATGCCTCCACTTGTGGATACTTTGATTCTAAGGTTGCCAGAAATGGAAGCCAAGCCTCCGTTTTTGGAAACTTTAGAAGGTTGCCAGAAATGGAGGCGGCCTCTGTTTATGGAGGCTTGTCCTGGACTGCTAACGTAAGTCAAGCACTGAAGTCAGTTTGCGCCGTGTCATTCTTATGTTGTCACGGTAGAAAGTTAATTTCCGTTCTTCGGATTAACGAATAACAACAGAAACTACTATAATGGCACGCAATACGAACCCGTATAACGTTTATATCAATATTTTTTCAATGCAGTATTCATAAAAAGTATAGTAATAATTCAAGCACGTTAGCAGAAAATGTTGTAGGAATTTTTTTATAGATATAATAGTTACAACAAATCCATAATCCATTATCTAAGTTATACAGTTGGACGAGGCGACGAGGAAGTGCAGTTGATTGGAAAATAATATATTTTCCGTCTATTTCCTTAATCTAGTAAGATTGATTTTGCCCAGTTTGATTGTTTCACTCCTGACATTTTACTTGAGTACAAGGTGGAGACCTTGCACTTGATTTGGCAATAAAAGAGCGAGCAACTTATTAGCGTACACGTCAAAGGCGTTACGATTGAGAATTATTGACATACTAAATTCCTTTCTACACAATACTATATAGCAAACCAATATTATATGATTTAAGCAAGATGCGTGGAAAAGTGTCTTATAGAACCTGTCCATGTCCGTCTGTCACGTCAGTAGCTAATCACCGAAAGAGTGAGAGGGAGGCGGCTCAGTGCGCACTAAAATACTTTCACAAGACACAAAGTTTTTATTTGCCAAAAAAAATTATTTTGAGCAAAGTAAACTGCAGCGTAATCTTTTAAATGTCATACTTATGTAGGTACTTGTCAGGATTAAACTTCAATACATAATGCTTAAGTGAAACAATGTAGCATAATCTATACACATATATATTTATTGTCTCGTAATTTGAGATTGCCTTTATAGACACTATAGTAAAAATCACAAAACAAATAAAAAATAACGCTTCATATCAATTTAGTAAAACTTCAATTATTAATATTAGAATTATACAAATGATGTTGGAGTAGCCTACACGATCCTTTAACCGCAGCTAGGGAAATACAATACCGTGAGAAATGTTTGTTGGAATATTGAGTTTTTTGAATGTTGAGGTAACAAAGTTGGTAATTATTCCTCTTGCTCCTAAAAATAATCCAATCACTTCTGTTGAGTATTTGAATTATATCTCTTTTGAAGACCAGCAACACACGGTTCATAAATTGCAATTTTTTCTTCAATTACTTTGTTTGCCTGTTCTGAGTCAATTTCAAATCTAATTGTGGGATCGAGAATGTATCCTTGTTTGACTTTAGTATCCAAAATTAAAATGCCCACCCGACGATTAGTGCAGAAGCCGACATATAACATAAAATCCTTTTTATATATCTTAATATGAACGTGGTGTCTGTCAATGTAATATTATAAGTACATACCATAGCTTTACAATGAAGTAACTAAATATGTTGTCACTTATCGTAAGTACTTGTACTTGTGTTTACAGGGAAGGTCAAACTCAGCATTCAATACATATTATCAAAAGTTATGTCATTCATATCTAAGTATAGGGGCATTCTGTCTGTCTTTATGTCCGTCGTCCCATATACTTTGTTAGATTTATTTATATCCGTCCTATTTTTAGGTATAGTGTGCAGTGTACAGTTTTTCTAAATTTCTATGGCATGCTCTTTCTTGTGAACTATTGCATGGTATATTAATTGTAGTATTAAGTGTAACGTCAACATAAGTACTATATAAGTACTATAAGTACTATATAAGACTATATAAGTATTTATTTAAAAAAAATCAATTAATCATCATTTCTCTAAATATTCAAATATTCGAATTCGAAAATTTTGCACGTGGGGTTAATGGTTGGAGCTGACCATGTGAAAATGAAATATTATGTAATCAAGGTGCTTTTGCATGCTAACGACAAATGTACAGCTATAAATTCAGCAAAATTTCCAATTAAAAATAATTATTTTTATTTTATGTTGCATTTCATCTTAAATTCATATTACAAACAAATCAAACGTCAACAGAATTACTAACATTTAATTCAGATCCAAAAGTTAAAATTATAAATTGATAATTATTATTAATCAACCGTATTTACAATGTCATTAACGTATTAGTGAGACATTGCATCATTATAATAAAAGTTATTTATTATTTATTTGCATGTATATTAGGTAAACGATACCACGAATTTTTGAGCAGATCTATTCACACTTGTTTGTGTTTAAATCCTTTTTGCAGATGTAATAGCGTGTAGAATTGCATTTGACATCATTGAGGTAAAATTGGTTCTTCCACTCTTTGGGCCAGTTATACAACTCAACGCAATGCTCGTTCCCATCAATGTTGTCAGGCATGTACGTCCCGAATCAGTTTCTTGTGATTGGCTTTCCATGGGCCATCCAAATGAAATGACCATGATTAAAAATGTCAGTTCCCGATGTCCAAATTGACACGTGAGTCTCACTATTTTTCACCAAACCTGCAAATAATATATTACAACCATTAATATTTAGCAATACATTAAGAATTTTAAAACAACATTGATTAATTGAATATTAACTTCATTTACATAACTATTATAAATTATAATAATATTACTTTTAGTATTAGAATTCATTCGCTCATTGACTCTAGACAAAGCAACATCTCTCCTTCTTCCTTGTGAAGATAGGATGAGATGCTGCACTTTAGTAATATTAT
>JABASD010003307.1:0-20851 GCA_019776165.1 Pogonognathellus flavescens
TTAGGTGAGAAGGAAAACGCTGAGTGATCGAAGAGGAGATCGTAGAGTTTGTAGCGTTATTGGGCGGCTCATATAGGTGTACGTCCAAATACGTGCAAACAGACAGACAGACAGACGGACAGACACGAATTGCATTTCCTTACAAGTAACTTAGTTACTTAACAATGATTCATTGAAACTTTTAGACTGAAAATCAGCTTTGTATGTTTACTTTTCGAGTAAATTTGAAGCTGCACTTACATTTAGAGAAAGTAAACGTATTATTATAAACATGACCATTACACAATCTCCTATGGAGTTTACTAATATTTTGAGCTCAGTTTACTACTCTGTGTTTTTCTTTGAAGCGTTCTTCATAAAAGGTCACAAATTAGTTGGTAGATCCTATCGTGCATAGTTCTTCGACGCTAAGGTGATGTATGATAATGATAAGTAACAATCTAGCAAGTTGTACATTCACATCTGGATCTCCTTTATTGTGACTGTAGCAATATAAGCACATCAATAGAACGGGAGGTGGTACACAATCAGGGTTGAAAATACGGGAACAAATGTACCAGGCAGGTACAGATACTACGAAAAAAATTTGCATCAACATTCAAATATTATTAGTCTCTAGTCGCAGGTTGCAAATAAGCCCATAAGGGAAATCCTACTTTTTCCCCGGAGCAGGGGCGTAGCCAGGATTGAAAGTTGGGGGGTGCACAGCAGGCAAAAAAGATATTATATGCCTTCATTTTATTTTGAATTGAGGCTTCGGATTTAGTGAATGGGTGATATTTAAATGTAATTAAAGTTAGTAACTAGTATTGCCATTCGTGGTAGTCACACGGTCAGCTTACGCTTATAAATTCTCATTTTCGCGCGTAGCGCGAAAAATTGGAACAAAAATTGGGCTAAAATCACCAGAAACAAATTAAATTCGCGCGTAGCGCGAAAAATTTTTCTACTTTTTGTTATCTTAGAGCAAAATTGTATACTTTTGACTTGTGTTCTGAAAATTCCAAAAATATCTAGTGTAAGTTCAGATATTCTGGGGGGTGCACGTGCACCCTGTGCACCCCCCCTGGCTACGCCCTTGCCCCGGAGTATGTATATATTATACAATGTTTCATAAACTAATCATTTTATATAGTACTTTGAAATACGCAGAATTTGAAAATGTTTATTACAAGCAAGATACATGTTGTTGATCTTGAGTCATAGCTGTCGCTCAAAGATTAGAAGTCGTAAAAAATCAGTCACGCAAAACCCTTTCAAAGCAAGAGCTGTTGCAGCTTACCAATGTCAATGTGTCAATTGACTAATTAGTAGTAATTAGCATATAATATAGCCCATAAACCGGTGATTTTATATAAAGTATAATGAACTTTAAACTACCTAAACAATATACAATTATTTTATTTTTTTATTCTTTTCTTAAAAAATGCTATTTGAAACTAAATGTGTAACTAAATGTATGTGCAACTAAGAAGTGTTTAAAAAATGTCGAAAAAATCGACTTTTGTGAGATTTAGGTAATAATCGCATATTTTTGTCAATTTCTATTTGCATGTAATAAATCTTATACTCACTTATAGAGCTTGAAACGCTCATTTAGAATATGTAATATACTTTACATGGAAAGTGAATATAACTTTAGGAAGTACGTTTGCGTGTAGTACCACTTATTTTTTGTGTTTCTTTATGAGAATTATTCTGTCTGCAGACTCCCCAAATTTACTATTAGTATGAGTAGATACATGGTAGATATGGTATGTCCAGATTGATTGCGTAGAAATGATTAGTTGTGTAATTATATAAGACATATTTGTAAAGAGTAGTTATTATTAGCATTTTGTTAAATGTTTACAAACGCATAATATTATCTGCCTATGTATTCTAATCTTCGTACACAAGCATGCTTTCATCGACCATGAAAGTGGGTAGAAGGTAAAAATTTAAAAAAATACATGTAAGTTCCTGAAATCTGTAAATCCTTTGAAAAGTTTAAGAATGAATAAATACCTATTTATTTTTTACTCGTACGGCTTACTATTAGCAGGGATATTGATTACATATTTTGTATGGTAACTCCAGAATGATTTGAGATAATCACTTCAAACTTTGTACAAGTATTCCAGTGATCCATTGTTCGAAGATGGAAACCAATCTGTCAACTCCCGCATGACTAAGACTTCTGAGACATGCAATATGTCTTTGCATACTAGTACACGTATGTATAATATATTTACAAGCATATACGTGTATATGCTTGTAAATATATTGCTCAGATGTAACAAGAAGGATATGCATAATAATATGCAAGTAATTGTTGTAACGTGAGGCGTAACCATTGTGTTCTGCTTATGGACGATTCTATATTCTATACGTGTCGTTATAAATAAGTCATTTTGTCACAGCTTCACGATAGTTTTGATATTACATTTATTGACATATTTTTTATGGAATTTAAGTTCATTCAAATAAAAGACATGCTGTTGTCAATTCCTCTTGAACTTTTTTAATCCATTCTACCAATAAAATGGTTTGTATAATTATCTATAGATTGTAGCATTAATTTTCATGGCAGCTATGATCAATGATAGGAGCTGAAAATAAAAATCACAATCTAAATAGCAATCCTTTGACAATTTTTATAATTTGTTGTTGTTCAATTTCAATTGGAACTTTTGAAAATGGACGATATAATTGTGAAAAAATGGTCGCAAGTTGCTCGTTATTCTAACCGATCAGGGTTAGAAATTGTAGGGAATAGGAAAAGCAAGAAAAATGGGAGAGAATCGTATCTATATTTATAATCAATTTTTAATCACCTACTATACCTCCTCTTTATTGGAGAAAGGTTCCATTCCGACCTCATTATTATATTATAAGTGAATTTTCATTATTTGTGAGACTGGGTTAACAATGACATTTATCTCATTTTTTCCAATTTTCGCTTGTGTTTTGAGATCGATTGGTATAAACGAATATAGAAAGTGCATCGAAATTAAGTCAATTCGCATAAAAGCAGACTAATATATTAAGTAATTTTAGGATTATGCGATGCATTATTTAATATGTTTTTAATAAACCCGATAATAATAATAATCCTACGATGACAACATTCTATTTGTCTTTAGTGTAGCGTTTCCTCATTTCCATTTACACTTGCATTTAACAAGATGTTGTGCTGCTTTATATATTCATGCTTAAGAAAATCGTCTTTTCATTATAAAATCTTTTTTGCGATTCAAGTTAATTTTTTTTACTACTTATGTATAGCTGACAAATTTTCGTACTATTCACCAATGTTCTTTTCCCCGACAATTTGTATTTACGATGGGCGTATTGTCTGGGTGAAAGTGAGTAGTTAGAGTTCTTTGAGAAGCCACTAAAGCGAGCTAATCGTACTACATAATATAGTTGTAAGAGCAGTATATCGCTTACTGGAAATAAACAGCAAATGACGTTCCTTAGTTACCTTCTTCACCTAGGTACATTTGTCTGCATATATGGGAACAATATAAATACAATATACAAATTCCAAGATAATTATTATTTTGCGTTTTTATAAATACCTGACCTACCCTATATGACATTTTATGTATGACTAAAATACAACGTACAACTTATGGCAATGTCCATTTATTGCAGTTTCATATGAATTTGTCTGATTACGTAATAACGTAATCTAACAATATTATAATATACTACCGAGCTCTCGCTCTTATTATAGTAGATTAAGAATACATTATTAATGTGACTCGAATGATGTATTATGTAAATTACAGACTAGGTTGGTTGGAAGAGTCTCCTCAAAAATACTAATATTATACCTAATAACTTATAGTAACTAATTTAAAAATAACAGGATTAAAAAATAGTTCCTCCAATGGGAATAATATTATTTAAAGATTACAAGAAATATTTCCTTCTCATAAC
The DNA here is from genome assembly GCA_019776165.1 of Pogonognathellus flavescens. Classification (NCBI taxonomy): domain Eukaryota; kingdom Metazoa; phylum Arthropoda; class Collembola; order Entomobryomorpha; family Tomoceridae; genus Pogonognathellus; species Pogonognathellus flavescens. The sequence goes on from JABASD010003307.1 coordinate 3,928, forward strand.
ATGTTAAACCTTTTTATTGAGATGCTTTAATTCATGAGTGTGCATCCCTAATGCTGCGATTTACGTATACCTAAAATTGTTTGTGAAAAGGTTGTTTTCCAGTTTAAAATTTCGTGTTATTCAGCCCGACTTTGGCATGTAAAAAATAAATCCTTACCATTGCCATTAGCTATTATGTATATTTATGGTGATTTAATTTAGTTGTATTTAAAAATCATAGCTTGGGCATGTTCACCAGAGTCTGTGATCATCGTTGCTTTGAATGCTATGATGCATCATAGCATTATGCTACATATAACGCAAGTGAAACTTCATTTGCTCGAAACTCATGCATTGTCAGGCTCTCTCTCTTTCCTCGTAATATGCGATGCTATTATAAGCATAACATTGTAACATTGTAACATTGTAAAAGGCTGCCAGCATTATATGCATCAGCTTGCAGTATGTGTGAAAATAATACGTACACATCTGAACTAGACTTCACAGTAAGGCAGGTAAAATTCTTTAATTACATCGTCCGAATGGGGAAATTCTCCAATAATAATATTATGCTCGTTAAAGAAAAAATTATATCACGTTTGGATACTTCGACCACCTCATAATTTTGAAATAAGCCCCAGATATTTTTCTCCAGTACATAATACCTACCTGGCATTTTTAGTATCTTTAAATCGGGATTTCAATTCGCTCATTCATATAATTCAATTTCCCGTTAGTATATATATAGTTACCATATATCGTTAGTCCTTGTCTTACGCTTTCATTAACATGATTAGATGAAATATTGTAGACAATGAATTAAATCAACTGTAATTAATAATAAATCAATGCTTAATACTTCCTGTAAAACTAATTTAGCATTAAAACTTAGAAAAGGCGCATAAAGAAATGTAAATCTTGATTTGTGTATTTTTAGTCATCATAATTTTGCATGACAATGTTTAGCAAATGCCCCAATAATGACGGTAACGGAAGGAGTAGAATTTATCCACTGAAAGATGAGGAGTGGGGCAGTGGGGGTTACGCAGATAAAAGTGAGGGTGTAAGCAATGAAATGTCTCTTACGTACACCACTACTAGATTCTCGTAGTACAGTCATTTTGTAAATAACTTGCCCAAAGCTAACCTGCTCTATAACAAGTATGATGGTGGTATAGTCAACCTGCCTATGCCCACAACCTTTTTGTATAGTCATAGTTGATCAAGGGCTGTCTCTCCGGAGGTATAGCATTTCTATACCAAGTCTGCAGATGGAACTTTATAGAATATAATATAGCCATAGTAAATCAAGGGCTGCCTATTGTGCGATTGTACCTAACAGCTAACTCTATGTTTGCCATTATACTGCTATACTTTATATTTTATACTGCTAACTAGCACTGGTAAAAATGTGCGAGTTTGAGTTTGTGTATTATACTGCTTTGCTCTGGGCATGCTGTGTGATTTTGTCTATGTGAATACAACATACAACCTTTAGAATTTTCAGTCAGTTTGGAGCAGGAGAGCATTCACTGAACACAAGTCTATGTGGACGAATCCTCAATTCCAAGAATCCCGTGTACACACACACGATAATAAACTCAATAAGGTAGCAGGCAGCAGAGTCTACTATGACTCTGTTCACATACAAATAAAATACATAGCAGACGTATCTATCTACTTAAAGTATTTGTGTACGTACCTACCAAGTGAAACAAACGTAGACACACTACACATAGCCGTGGCAGTTTAAGTAAATAAGTTAGCAGGAGAATATTATTATTGTGTTTTGTGTATTTGTCCCTGCTCTTCTATATTTTTGTTTGACCGTGAAAAAAATCTTGCTTGGTTTTTAGTTCATAAAGGTTCTTGTAAAGTAATCTCAACAGAACATAGCATTATTTCTATTTTCGTGCAACGTGTGATATACCATGTTTTATAAAAGAACTACTACTATAAGTGTTGATGTAAGAAAAATTTCTTGTAAATACGACTAAAGAAATTCTATGGTGCCCTCAGCAAAGAGACGACTTAAGAACCTCTTGTTTATTTAGAGAGTGACCCAACCGAAAAGAGAACAGAAAAAATAGACCCTTCGTGCAATACTTTCTCAATACAAAATATTCTAAAGTAAGTATCTAAACACTATACGCACAAGCAGCTAAAAGATCTTTTAGTAGCTTCCCTTTGCTCAAGCTGAACAAATTCAAAACGAATGACAGTCAAAGTCAAGAGTCAAGACTGGAGAGAAGTGTTTCTCACCACATAAAAACTTGCAGCGTGGGTTGAAACATTACAATATTATTGTCATATAAGTTACCATAACTGACTCGCATTTTTTAAACCATTAAAACTAGCCACAAAGACAATCAATAATAATAATTAATAAACCACACAGTTCGGCCGGCTAGCCTCTTACGAAATCAAATCGTGTAGGAAAATTTTTCATTTATCTCAATAACTGTGTAAATAAACTATGGCACAAACGACAATTAATGGCTTTATAAATCTTATAGACAGTCGCAGTGACGGAGGCCATAATTTACTTTGGTTTTCTGGATATGTGAAGTGAAGCTCCTCTGTGGTTGAACTAACTGATACTGCCATGCTTTGTGCATGGAGCTTCGCGTAGCTACGGGTTATGTAAACAAATGAGTCGCTCACTTTCTCATTATTTCTCTTTCCGTGATTTTAATTGAAAAAAGTACTTCAATTATCTGTTTAGCGAGTGATGTTGACAATAATGAGTGGAAGGTGTGTTGAAGTGCGAAGGAAAGTAAATGCACAATAAAAAGTGTACTGGTAAATCAGTTGTGCCCAGTTATCCGAACATAATGTAAGTAAACAGACACCCGCTTCTCTAATAAAATCACGGACGAAAAATTCGGAGGTAGCTTTGTGGAGAGTGGACAATAGTATTATTAGAAATCTCATGAACAGAAAGTGGCAGTACAGAAAAGAACTTATTGATAATATTGACATAGCAAGTTGACTCATGTCGTCTGTCGTTTGGTGCAACAAACCGAATAACCGAATGGTAACCTCATGAAAAACTGACTGTTGTGAGAAAACAGCAGAGGTTTTACTTCGTCAGTTCATTTGAGTGGAAAGAACATTCCGGGAAAGACGACCGTTCTTCCCGATTTAGCTATTTACTACTTAGTACAGTGCCAGAATAAGGGAGATCGGGAGAGACTGTCTTTTTACCCACTCTCACGTTTCATGGCATTTCCAACGCGTGCACATCGAATATTATCGGGGCATTGCAGGATAACAAATAAATCCGATGAAACCCGTCGAAGCGAACTTATGTACATTTCAGATTCCTACTGCTAAGACCTACAGGCAAGTATTTTTGATTTACACTCAATCTGAACTGAAACGAGACTGACAATATGAAACTCTCATGCATACATAGACTCAAATGAAATTATGTGGTCAAGATATCTGAAATTTAATTACTACACGCATAAATTTCAAAACACTCAAACTCTCAATAGAAAAAATACGTAACATAAAGAACACTCAGACGTCGAGATAAAAAATACGTCTAGCTCTCCCTCTCTCTAAACATTTACAAAAAATTGCAAGAGAGTACATAACTGTTTGGATAGATCATAGTGTAGTGTAAATATTACACAATTCATAATTTGTGCAATTGAAAAGCGTTCGGGGTTATAGGAAAAGCTGCACACATTACATGACTTGGAACATTATTTATTCATCCCAAGCTCACTCCGCGTTAACGGTGTTCAGAATGCATACCTTGCATTTGGTATACCAACAACAAGCATTAATACTGAACTGAACCCGATTCGTGTAGCATCAACCAGTCAGTGCCTAAGAAAATCGCTATTGCCCCAAACTACTGTTGACTTATAAGAGCAATGTCGTAAAAAGCGAATGCGAATGCCGCAGATACGACCCGATCCGAACTGAGTGGATAATAACGCTACACACAACAACCTTTACAATATTCGCATGCTCGGTATGTACACAGTTCCATTGCCAATGTGCATACCTGAATGTACGACATAATCCCAGTCCCAGTATAACTGTCTTCATCACGTCACTGACTTCGACTAGAACTGAAATTGCTTAACATCATGTACTGTTACTACAAATATTCCTACTACTACAGCTACCAGCTCACTAACACGGCTACTACGTTCAAGTTCCTCTGAGGCTGAGCTCATCACACCGAATTCAATTCTCGAAGCCATAGCAATTGTCCGTAAATATCTCCCACTACTGCGAACTTCAACTCCCGGTTAGTTTAATACTCCTACTAAGATATTTACTTATGGATTATGTCACTTTGATTGCCGCTTTGCCATGTCTCCCTTTGCTTAATGGTTATTCTGCAATTAAAGCAATTCATGCAGGAGCTGATCAGCGAAATCAGCTCCATTTGTGTGGCTTCTCATTTATATAATCTATATATTCATATATGAATGATGACCGAATGTGTGTATGCAGAGCCATGTATGTTTGTGGGTATTTGAGACATTTGAGAGCTATATAATCTATCATAAGCCATAACAACAGATTCAGATTGCATTAATCAACTGTTAACTAAATTTGCCAGCTAAATATACATATAAGAATATTCCATCAACTTCGAAGCTATAATTTCAGAAGGCATTGCCACACTATGCTATTTGTAGTATTAAGTGTTTTCGCATTTTCTGCAGCGCAACAGAACAGTTCAATTTAATTTTAACTGCAACGGGAAAAATCTTCTAAAATTGTAGCTGACAATTTGTACCTTAGTTATACTTCGTTTCGTACAGTGATGATTATCCTCATATTTAGTGAGCATTACAATTACAACTCCAATGCAGGGCAATATTTTTTATAGTTTAGGTGATAACAACAATTTACAACTATACTTTTGTTATTAGGCTAGCTCAATTATTTGCAATTGTAACGTTTATTGACCTACAAGATTTGCAAATGTACAATGCGGGTACAGTATCTATCTACAATATCTATGGGCACAATATTCAAACATTTGCGATGTTGCTAGATTCCTTTCTGTGATGCCCTTCTATAGCTGAACCCAATCCAATCAGGTATGAATAAGGAAACAGCAAAAATGTCTTAATTATAAATTAACTTAAGTTCGATCAATGAGTGCATGCCATTTTGACATTGAAAGTGCATGTAGAGTAGTAACATACTAATAATTCCACATAGAGAGAGGGAGAGGTACTATGTGAAATGATAAACCATTTTTAACGTTAGACAAGACTAAAGCATAATAATACGCTGTTTATTTTCATTCATCATATTACATAACTCATTTATAAACACAGCTATGAACATTATAGCATAAAATCTGAACTTCAATTTTAGACAGACAGTAATAACGCATTAGGTGTTCATTATTGCGTAATTAATAAAATTCGCATGTTTATTATGGGATTAAAATGGTTTAAGTACATACATCAGAAAAACAGATACTCAATTCGATGAAATGCTCACATCTCTTTAGCGCTAATAAGTTTGTTTATGATTAGGAAAGCTAAAATAAATATCGCTTCCTTTATACAAGGATTATGTATTTATATCCCTATTTATTTATATATGCATTCCATAGGCAAAACAAGTTTGCACAGCTTCGGATCGCCGTAAGGTTAAGTTGTTGAAATAAGATGAAGTCAAAGGCATTAAAAATTATGTAAGAATGCAGGGAATATCTATGGGATATTTATAACCATGAGTTTGAAATGAGTGCGTAGTATAAAATATACAGTATTATGCACAAGCAGAATTTGAGATAGACAAAACCGGAATTCTGTTTGTACAACTCGTGATGACGCCATGGCCATGTCCAGGATATTGCAACAAAGTTTGTCAACCTTAGAGGTTCATTATTCATTACTAATTTACTAGCCTAATGTAAGTAAAATGCATTAGGCTATAGTTGTAACTACATGTAGGCCTAACTAAAATACAAGTTTAAAAACCATTGCCCGTATGTAAAATGTTATACCATGTTTATATACAATTGGCATTATCAATCACTTTGTGATGGCATGTAACATAGTTAACGAATATGGACAAGCTTATTGTGATATTGTATAAACAGCCTTTCTAATCTATGGGTGCAATATTCAATAACAATCTGCAATTTTTCTACGATTCAATTACAAAGTTTAAAAAATATTTACACTCTTCTGCAACTTTTAATTACTTTAGGAAGTTCTGTGGTAGTGGAAGTAGTAAAAGTTACTTTCGTTATTTTTGCACTTCTGCTCTGTTAACAGTTTGCTCATTTGCTATAAATAGAATGAACGTACCTATACCTATATAGTTATTGTTGCTAAATTAGTAAACGTGTAGGTTTGTGTGGGAGCGTAATTGTAAACTTACAATTAGTAGTTATTTGCAACTAACTAACCATTTAGGTAAGGTTATATACATATATATAGGAACATTGTGGATATATTATGAACATACTTCGTTTAACCTCACCATCGTGCCATAACCTACATAGCATGATCAAATCATAAGTAAATAAGTAGTTATGGAATGTAAATTGTATTGTGCACACAATACTGTAGTAAGCTCCCACTTCATAGTAAAGTGCGTATTGACGTAAGTGTGAGATTAAAACACGACGTACAGAGATAATATGTCTGGTTTTATCTCAGTCGTCGTCCCGTAGTCATGTCATTGATTCCAGTATTGATGTTCTGTGTGTGCGAATAGGAACATGAATGCTACACATTCATTGTATGTATTGCACTAACGTAAAATTAGTTCACAGTTGATTCCGTTAATTGAGTAAATTGCATAAATGAGATTATATAAAAATGCAAAGGGAATATTAGTAATATCTGTAACAATCTTACAAATTGAATTTTTTGCGTTACATTATTATTACGGCTATAAAGGCTATTAGTTATCTTTTCGGTGTATAGAGATATGTATATGAAGGAACTTCTATTATTGCCATGAGAGTTTAATATGTAACACGAAGAAGAAGATAATAATTAACTTGGAAAATACTCTGGAAACTGAACAATGGTTATGAATAATGAATTGCATGCAAAAGTGGTATTTAATCCATTGTCTGCTATGTGTGGGCTGGGTAGTTCACAGTTTTACAGCACAGTTATTACTTTATGTAAGATATTAAAGGCCAGCAGCCATTTTTCATTGGTAAGATAAACCAGACTATTGGCTAAAGTTTTGCTTATGGTATACATTCACTTTGTAGTTTCATTATGAAGAGTTGGTTCGCTTTAAAAGGGCAAAAGAACTACTCGCAGTCACTACGTAGGAACGTTACCTCGCACAACAACAGTTCCCCCTCAAGTAAGCTTCATATTCTAATAACAACTACACCACAACAACACTAATCTAACCTGCAACACGAAAGGATCTAATCTGAATTGATATAAAGTGCCTTTACAAGCCTTAATTTAATGCATTTGCATATTATATCACATAATATTATCGCTTATAGCTCGGAAGACATGCAAGCGGTATGTACAAAAGTAATGGAGATATTTTATCATTTCATTATGATGGGGTGCTGTAAAATGTTTACAAAATATTTGTTCCCGATGATGATGCAGATATTTAAATCCAACTCACGTAGAACTGATATTAATAATGTGATAGAAAAATTATATTTTTAGATTTCAATCGATTCTCGTTAAAATTGTTTATGTAGACACGAACGCCTTATTTCATTTTCCTAAATGTGTGCATGGAAATGAATCGGAATGAATGGAAAGCCAAACACAAACGTGGAATAATTTCTCGCCGATTCAGACAGCTATAATGTGAATAGAATTGTAGGGTAGCTTTTAGCGTTAGAATAGAAAAAAGTATTGAAAGAAAGAAATATCAACACCGTACTATGGGAATGCGGGAATGTGATTGCTCATTATCTTTTTTATATGTACATTTATTTTTTCGAGGTTTTGGTTTTCAAGTATAAGCATGCAATTAATGAGTCTTGTTTAAAAATCCGGAGGTTTGGTATCGCTTAACTCTTGAAATATAAATCGTGTTTTTGTATTTTCTACAAACTTTTGTTCGGATGAACATTTTTTCTCGGGTATTCTATCCTGTGTAATTAGTTAGGAGTTCTTTCGTATGGTAGATCTAATGAGCTGATAAATGCAAAAAAAAGGAAGCATATTATCTTATTTCAGTAGTAAGATCGAATTACAATCAATAAGCATTCAGATGTCAGACAGGAGCGTGCGTACTCCAATTTTGCCTTTTATTTCATTTGAGCTGTTTCTGAAGTAGGGCACTTTTTACTTTGGAACTATAAAATATTACATTTAATTTTCAACGAACGTCTGAATCCGTGATCCGTGTAAGGTTAAAAATTATATCGACCTTTAATTTATGTACTGCCTTTCTTTCTATATACAATTATGGTATAAAATATTTGCAACGTGAAAGTGTTATTGAAATATTGCAAAAATGGTTTAGTCAATAGTCCCTTCTCTGGATAAATAACAATTGCTTCCCGTAGGATTTTTTTAAATTGACATTTATTGTTTCACAAATTTCTATTTTTGACAACAATCACATTTGTTTCAAAAAAGCAACGCCTATAGGTAAATATTTAGTAATGAATTATTCTTCCAAGACATATTATGAGACTGCAGCCGCAACAAAACTGCAAATTCTGCCTGCCTATAGATTTTATATAACGAGATTATACCGAAAATGTTTAAAAACATAATATCGTGCATTGTGCATTCTTGCGTGTTGCATGATATCATGGCAGAATGTCGGCACCAATTCCGCTTATAAAAAACTTGCATATAATATACCTATACATTATCTGCACTCTGCAAAATAGTATGCACAATGGCTGAGTTAAGGGTATATCGACTTATGACTTATAGGTCGTTCAATAAAATAGTGCGCATAAAATAGCTGTTCTTAGGGAAAATGCCGTCCTTCCTATCATCCGTTGTCTACTCAGCTAAGCCCATGCAGTTTCAACTTTTTGGCTTTCTTCACAGGAAGTTATTGGAAACCATAAACTAAACTGTATCTCTCGAGAACAACGCAGCTACCAAAGAATTCTGTTGATGTCTGCAAACTTCGCCAATCCAACTTTCAATGAATGGCTTTAATTAGGAAAGTACATAGATAGATTTTGCAGCGAATCCTTATGTTATGCCAAAAGGAGGCTGCAGGCCCACTTCTTCCATTATATCCACAGATCTTCCTACGTCTATAATTATTTGATTGCGTATTTACTTTGTGAAATAGTTCGTTTTCTGTTTGTCTAATTTTGGAAGAAAAAATAATAATCAAACATCTAAAAGTCTGAAGACACCATTTGTTGAGACTAGGAAAATCATGTCAAAGGAAAAGTGCTAATGAATAACACCTGAAAAGGAAACGACATTTTCATATGACGCACTTTGCAAAAATTCGTTGTTCGTGTCTTAATGGGAAAATGCATTGTACAAATGTAGCAATTTTCTGAACCACATTTTTGCCTTTTGTATACCCAGAAGGAATAAAGTGAAAATATGATATTGTGTGATATGAATTACTGCAGACGTTATAAAAGTGTTTTTCTGTCTCGAATTATTATTTTTGAACTTTTAATAGCAATGTCTGCTACACACATAATACAAATATTAACATTTGCCAGGGAGTTGTATACCGTGCAGGTGTTCAATGGCGTTTACAACACAATGAAAAATGTACTTATGACTGTTGTAGTCATAAAATTAATGTACTTTGAGCAAGTTTCAGGTTACTTGTTTATTTGTTTGTGAATGAATTTCATGCAAGAAGAGTCGATAGGTACGAATAATTCTCAGTAGTGGATTCTTTATTAACGCTACATCCATGTGCCATTATTAGTTCTTTTACCTTATGGAACTGCATGTGATATATAGAAATTACATTTAGATTAAAGGAAAAGCAGGAGAAAAATGAGCGTGGAGTGGAGTATTGAGACAAATAAGTGACTTTCGTAAGAAAACTTGTCACCACCAGCCAATTAAATGTTACAACTAAACTTTGATATTTTCTCTTTGATCTATATGAACAGTAGTTCAGTCTGAGTCTTTCTAAAACAGAAGAACGTGCACAAATGAGGGCAATTTCAGGTGACATAGCACTTAACCTAAAATACACCGTCTGGCAAAATTGCAATAACATCCTTCCGTTGGAGATGATACTTCTTATACATTATAGCAATATTATTCAAGCAAATTTTGCAAATGTACATAATACAGATAAAATAAAATGATTGGCTATGTTACATAATTTCTACATAATTTGTAAATAGAGCAGAAGAGGTTATAAGCAATTTTGTTTGTTGCAGTCACCAAATTGGCGTTTGATCCACAAAGAAAAGATGGCTATATTATTTTTCAATGAATTGAAGGCATTTCTCGGCGAAAGTTACCTTGTTTGCTGGGAATCTGATACCCGTTTTTCTTTTCTTATATAACTCTTAATAATGACTAATGACAGAGTAGTCGGTAACCGGTGAAGTGTAAATAAGAAGCAAACCAGAAGGCAGTTAGGCACTAACCCGTTTCTTATACGTTTCTGTCAGTTCTGTTTTATATTTCTTTCGTGCCCATACACTGTGTTATTCAATCTGATAATCTAATAGAAGAAGAGGATCAAACATCCATTTGGTGACTGCAACAAACAAAATTACTTATAACCTCCTCTGCTGTATTTATAAATGTAGAATTATGTAACATGGCATATATTATTTTATTTTATTATGTACATTTGCACAAATTTGCGTGAATAATATTTCCATGCTGTAAGAAGTAGCATCTCCAGCGGAATGATGTTATTGCAATTTTGTCAGACGGTATATTTTAGGTTAAATGCTATGTCACCTGAAATTGCCCTCCTTTGTGCACAACATCTCCAACCACCGGAACTTTCATAAATAAATGTCTTGTAGCATGTTCCATACCGTGGCAAGGCACCGTCAAGATACATTAAGTTTGAGACTGCTGTGTCATAGCGATATACTTTTATGGAAAACATTCTCGTGCAATTCATAATTCATGATATTTTACTACCAAAATGTACGGCAAAATCCTTGTTACTAAAGTATCCATCTAGCTCTTACTTACCTCTTGTAGTCCCTCTCTCATAAATCACTAACTACTTGCATTTATGGTGGATGTCATAATGTTATGTAACAGAAACAGAATCTGAGGTATATCTGTAATTATGCTTCAGATGATTTAAAGGAAGAAGTTGAGCGTTGTATTATTTCGCATCTGGAGACGCCAATAGTGAAGTAGGCACTTTTGCCTTGATACGATGGAAAATTTATTGCACATCCACTAGCAGTCGGTATCCTTGTGTTCTATGATTACTGGGAAGGAATCCAAATTGCTTGTGGGTCTCCTGGTCGTCAAGTTAGGTACGTCTTTCACTACAGACCTTGTATTTCACAGACTTTACTCAACACACACCATTTTGGTTGGGAAGTAACTTATATAAACAGTATTAGAGAAAACATGCTGTATAATATTATACTTATGGTTGAATGCACTTATAAATATTTTGCGAGTGTATTTATAATAATCTTGGAAATAAATTACAATTAATACCTTGATAGATGAAAACAGTCATCAGCTCACATTGGTAGCATGTAAAAACATGATGCTATTATTTAATACTATACTGAATTCTTACATGTAAGAGAGTCAGTCAGGATATGATAAAGGCATTGCACTAGTTTTCTTGAATGAAAAGTAAACAAGGGCAAATATTTGCTTTACTAAAAGTACAGATTTGAGCAAATAATTGAGTTCGTTAGTCCCTAATGTTTGTGTAAAGAGAGTGTAATTTTATATTTTAATGATAAATGCTTAGAGACATTGGCAATCGCTATATACTATGTGTACGTTGGCACTATAGGCATACTTCTATACAAATAAAATACACGATGCATATTAGTAGGTGCCTACTAATGTAAATTATTTATTAGGAAAACACTCGTCATATGCGTACAATGTAAGCATTTATTCAGATTCCTTTAGTTGGCCATAAAGTATACACGTAAGTTCATTGAGTGTTGTTAATTGATAATTTTGTATCATGCGTGTATTCTTAGAAAAATTTGTTTTTTAAACGCTACACAGAGAGCAGTGCGCTTTACGCTTTTAGAATACTACAAACAGCGTTAAAGTTTTGTACAAAAAGATTTTCTCACAGGCCTAAGAAATACCATATAATAATGCAATTTTCATGCGTCTTTCCAAAAAGAACGCATAGGGGTTTATTAAAAAAGTGTACAAAGGTAAAGATGTAACATGTCAAATGTATGCAAATAAGGTTTGATAAATTTAAAATTTCGACAGAATTGTCTTGAGTTTATTTTCTGCGAAGATCAGTGTGGTGTGTTGTCTGGTGTGTTGTAGTTAGTGAGGATATCCTTAGGCAACTTCTTTGCATTTAAATAATTCTTTGTTCTGGGAAACTTGAGAAAACTCGAGTGGTGAAGCAAGCAAGGCATCAAAAATCCTCAAAACTGGCTTTGGCTTCAACTCATAAATAATTCTGCGAATTCTAATCAAGTGCTGAAGGTCTTGTGTACGGCCGTCGTCGTCGTGGTGTGGTGGTTCTTGTCTTGTCAGTTCAGTCAGAGCTGTAAAAGAAATGGCAGGGCATGCCGTAGTTTATTTTATGTTTATCGTATCGAGTCGACTGTAATGGCTACCTAATAAGCAAGTTTCAACTTTATGCTCTTACGTACTTCGTTTATCACTACGGACTATAACACTGTACCTTTTTACTGTGTATAGCATGGAGTCACAGAATACCGATGATACTCATACACACTGAGCATTGCTCTGCTGCAATTACAATTACCATTACGACTACGTACATCTTGTTTCATTACTTCTTAACTTCCAATAAGACATCTACTTTACAGCTTCTTCCTTCGTTACTCGCATAAACTCATAGCATAATATTCCTATACCGTCGTCTACTAACATGATGGTTGAACAATCAGTCGGAATTACAAAAAACCTCAAATACATTCTCTTCAATTTGTGTCTAAGACTGATATGAAATAAAAAACAACTTAACTGCATAAATAAATAATATTTGTGCCTGCTGAATTTAGTTTGTGTGTGTCTAACAGTAACCGTCAGCTCAGTGAGTAGAAGAGTTACGAGATCCAGTAGGAGTAGCAATGTTGGAATGGACATCCCGTATAAACACACAGAAACTCTGAACGCAATGGTGATGTACATCTGCTATAAAGAAGCAAAACAATTTAGCTCTCCCTTCACTTTGTACGTAAATATAATTTTAGGTGATACACTATTGCTGTTGCACGTACATGTAAATCCTCAGCATTACAGAAGTAGTGTGAGAGAATACTATAGCAGGGCAGAAGAAGTATGAAATGGAATAGAGCAACATTCTAGGTATGTACATGCGTAATTTGCTTTTGCGAAAGACGAAACACAAGCATGGCATACATGAACATTAAATAAACAGGGTGTCATAATGCAATCCATGATGAACATGCACAACAGCAGATCAACAGAAAAGAGCAAGAACAGACCTTATCGTGTTTATTATTCGAGAGATTACTTATCTCTGGTGGCTGTGCTGTTTCTGCCGCTTCTTCCACTACTCCGAGAGGAGATGTACAAGTAGTAGTAAAACAACAACAACCTAGTCAGCATTAGCATTAAAAGCAAACCACATCTGTGAGATTTGTCTGACAGGATATTCGTGGTGACGAATTTCATCTTCATACTTGTTTTTTCTCAGACAAATAGCATCTCTCCACTTTACACCATCAGTGAACTAACAAAGTGTGAGTGAGCAGTAGCAAAAATATTCTAACGTTGTGCTTAAAACATTACAGATGTTTATTTTATTACCAACTCTACGATATGTAGATGATAATAGTATATAGGGATGCATTTAATCTTTTATGAGGATGAGTCTATGGTCTAATAGTAATAATAATATGCACCACGCTCGTTTTTATATACTCTCATAAAATGCACGCATTAATATTATAATGCTATACTCACTCTTTCAATATTGTGTGAAGCTGCAACTTTGTATATGTGCCATTTTATTTTATTAGTGTATATAATCGTGTGGTCCTGGGATTAGAACTTATTTCAACTTGCTAAATCGCATTTATTAACATCAGGTCAGGATCAATATCATTCTGGAAAAGTCTCTCCATATTTCACAGAGGACTTTTCTTTATTTTATTCTTCTTTTCTTTATTTATTTTATTATGCAAAATTTGTACCATTAACATAATGTTGTACTCATTGTGACTATTACACATACAGGCAAACCCCTCGAGTCGTTTGAGTGTATTTTCCTCTATGTATTTTTCACGAAATTCTTTGTAAATATTTTTGTAGGTTTTTCTTTTTGCGTTCATTGCGAATGATAACAACCGATCGCTCAAATCCTTTGCTTGCGTCTGTCGAGTTTCCAGGTAAATCATGATCGACTACAGAATAAATGCTGCGTAGCCTAGCAAAGGTAATTAGTAACTGAGAGAGATGAACATAAATGTTGATAACAAAGAATAGGAGGTAGGTACAGCAATAGTAAATCGTAATGATACTCCAAGTGAATACAATGAAGAATGCCTTGACTCGTTCTTTTCATTCGTACCAATTTATTATGCAGAAGGAGGTGTTTATTAAACTATCAGTCTAGATAGTATACAGATAACATCTCTCGTGCACTTCATTATAGCCATGAGCTGCTCAATTTTTCTATCTGCTCTCAAAAAATTCGATTCCACGTTTAGGAGCTAATAACATGCATAGTATCCTATACTACGTGTTTTGCCCGCAGTGGAATCTATATAGCATTTATTTTCGATGTAATAAATATTTGCACAAATATAATTATGCGAAAAATGAATGAATAATATTTTGCATGTGAATATTTGCATAGTTTGTGCTCCTCTAATTTAGCATAGATATCTATCTATGCAATAAGATAGATATTACAGTTTTACTCAATCCATAAATTTTTTCTCAAACTCAAATTTTATTTGCACTTGTATATTTATTTACTGAAAGGGAATACGAGAGGTTGGTAAATATAACTTGGAAAGTATGTTCGGAATGTTGTATAATATCGTAAGTCAATGTTCCAGAATTTGTAAGGACTACTTACTTTAACTCGTAAATAAGCTCTAAACTGAAGGGGGCTCAACGTCCGTTTAACTTTCGTACCTTAATGCAATATTTAATATTTTGATTATCCCTTTGTATACCTATGTATTTACTTCTGTGCGTACAACGCGCATAAAACCGATAAAAATGTCTATATATATACAATATTGATTATACGAGTAGTGGTGCTCTTTATATTTCTGTCATACTACAGTGCTTGTTCAATATATTGCCATTCTAGGAAGTGTGCTACATTAACATTAGATTTGCTAATGGCAACAACACATGGGGTGCGTCCGAATGGTTGGTTTCGTACAGTTGTTAGCGATTTAACAGTGAATGGCAGCGAGAAATTACTATCTTTTCGATTGGGAATCTTTTCCTAGAAACCTAATTGTATGTACAGATGGAGAAATCTGTGTGCATTAAATTCATAGCATCTAAATTATTACGCTAGGTTATATATAGCCACTATTTTTATTTCTTCTCTCAATGCCGTAGTGTAGTAGAGCAGCAATCGTATGCGAATATAAAGGTATACTACATCTATCTAGACATAATAATATTACTACAAGTCTGTCTTCTATCCGCTTTACTACAACAAAGATTCTTTGCTCAGTGACAGTCGTGAACATCAATGAACAGGGTTCCCAATTTACAATACAAATCAGAATATATTACTTACTTGCCATTTTTACCTACAATATTATAAGTATTATATGCTCATCAAATATAGAAATCTCGAAATATTTTCAAAATAAATATCTTAGTATTTTGAGAAAAAAGTTCAACGTAATTCAACTCGTTCAACTTTGAAAGAAAGCACACACAAAGATTTATTGGTGGGTATATATTGAAATTAATGGATGTTTAAGTTTATAGTTTGAATTATCTTCTTACAAAAACGTTCTACAAAAATTGTGGAAGATAGACATACCTACCTATTTTTGCATTGTGTATTAAAGTTGTTAACTCTACCCTAGTTTAAATTAGCAGTGCAAATAAAAATTAGCTTAGGAGCATCACAATGATCCCAACGTTAATTAAATGAAGGATTATTCCTCGATTACTTTTTATGTTTGAACTAACACTCTTCTAACAGTGAGAGACAACTAAGGTCATTTTTTATCCAAGTTTTGTGGTGGAGTAATTGAAATAGAAATGTTAATAAATGAATCGTTTTCAATTAATTGTATTCAGTTTGAGTTTAGCAATTAAACTTACATTAATTTATATTATGTGTACAGTACAGATTTTTATATTGTGATATATTGCTATAGTACCTACTACTTATTACGCAGCGCATTCCATTTCATACTAAGCTGTGCTGTATACACACAATCCCACAATTCACCGGTTTTTACTAGGAATAATTACCGAAAGGCAAAAAAAGAACAGTTTTTACAGCACTTACATATACAAGTAACATATTATCGTATTCTGCCATTGTGTTACTTGATATACCTATATAAAATATACAGATATTGAGATAGTAGCATTTACTTTCGAACATTGATACAGAGATACATTATTGTGTCAATGGCAGTAGAAGAGACTGTAGTAGGCCGTTGTTGGTACCTCTATCTATGTAGACGTATCAGCTGTACATTTAATGGCAATTTCATTGTGATAAGCTTCCATTCAAATAAAACACAATCTCTGCTATATGCGACTTGGAATAACTACGCAATACATGTTATAACCCTTCTGTATGCTGTGAGAATGCGGTTATATGTGAAATGATGTGGGGGAGTGAGAACGGAGTCACGCAGTGCATTAAA
>JABASD010003308.1:0-20840 GCA_019776165.1 Pogonognathellus flavescens
GACCGCAAAAATTCAAATATTTTGAGAAATGTGAATTGTTGTTTGTAAATATAATATATAGAAAGACTAGTTATTCTGCTGCTAACTTATTTGACAACCAATTTGGTAACTTATCGTTAGTTAATACTATTATATTCTTCCGCTACTTTATTGCACCGTTGCAAATGGTTTATTTTTCATTAGTTATTTCATAGCTACTTTCACTGTACTCCCCCTAATACAATTCCATCAAATAAAGCACCTGTGTGAGTTCTTATTTTATTTCTCGGGCTTGAGTTGCATTGCTTATTTATCTCTAGAAAATACTTTTTACTTGTATCTGTACATCCACAAAAATCCCCTTCGTGGGGAAAGAAGATAAATATTGTAATAATAATTCAATGTTGCACACATAATCAAGTCAAAACATTATTCCACAGACTTCCTCTTTTCTCTGACTCTTAAACTGCAACTGTCCTCCCTTTTACCAGGAGGACTTTCGTGTCTACTTCACTTGCACACACCGCACCGTATTCTCTATTACATCCTTTCCTCGTACACCTACCTACCTATATACTATGTACAATTTTATGGAAGAAGTAACATAGCCTAAAAAAAGAATAATGTATTATCTGGCCATTATGAACGAAGCCAGCAGGAGGCACACACAGAGCCAACACAGCCTAGTAAATCGTTAAAACTGCACTAGTTACCTTTTGAGAAAAGGGAAGTAGGTACTTCTACGAGTAATGTGGCTCGTTCCATTTCTCCCAGTGAAAGGTTGAGCAAAAAATTCAAAAGGTGGGTTGCCCTTGCCGGAGAGTAGTAAGTTCCTTTCTGCATTGTGTAAGTAATGGCAGTGCAATTCTCTACATAGAGATATTATTCAACATTTCTCAATTTTTCAACCATCTCACAAGGTCTTATATACAGCTCATGTCTGTATGTCCGCCTGTCGGTTTTAAAATAAATCCTCCCAGTTTAAATGCTTACAACTGGCCCAAAATTGTTCTCTTATACATAAAAAATACTCACAATTGCACCAGCGTGGATTATTTTAACTTATACATTCACATTGCTGTCAAAATGGATTTTTTAGTTTAAATTCGCCAAATTGTTCAAAAAATTGATTCTTAATGAATTGATACATATTTATATAGTAATGTTCTTTAAGAATTATAAGACCATCCTTAAGAAATCACATTGTGAGGTCACATAAGGCTGTTGATGCTAGTTTTCTACTGCACTATGTATTCTACTATTACGAAGTGTATTAAAATAATACTCGTTAAACCTTAAGTGTCTATATAGCCTATAAATGTTAGAATTAACTTAAGCATGTGTATGGAACAGCAACGAGAGTGCAATATAAGAAATTAAATCTATATGCCTACTTATAAATGTAGTAGCTGCATGTATAAATGTATAAACGTAAAACGTATCAGTGCATGTGTTCTTGTCCATTCTGCTAAGCTGTTTCAAGAATTTACGCAAGTCTCCTGGAGGAGGACTTGAAAAGTCAACTTGGTTTAACTCAATTCATTGCTTTTGGGGAATTGGAGTCTTCTACGATAAATGTAGCCGCTGCTCCTGTTCAAGTCACTTAAATTTCCATGAGAAAACTAAACAGCAATGAAATGAATAATCCGTTCCATGTTGGACCAAAGTACATTTTAAGGTTCTCCACCAACTTTCTCCTCCGTATATCCCTATATATACCCGTGTGTGGTGAATCTGTTTGTGTGTAATGTAAGTGTAGCTAACTAAAATAAATATAACTTAAAGACAATGGGAGTGTAATAGGAGGTAAGTGAAGTTCAGTGAAGTGAAGCTTGCAGCATCAACGCTCAACATGAGATTGTACGTCCCACTATGAAAATAAATCCATCAGAGAGCAATACTCTCCCAGTTCACTTTCGCTCTTTCCTCATTGTCTTGTTCCTTTCTCAGCTCTCAACCTGTCTATAGCACTATTAGCACCATTGGCGTTTTCTAACCTATCCCTACCTATATATTTTATATAGGCATACCAAATAGACACTTTAAAGGTAATAGTCAGTCTATAAATATATAAAATGCTATATAATGTATAGGAAAGTACTCATGGCAGAGTATGTTAGCGTATAAAGTGGATATAGTGTGTATATATTACGTAATGTAATGTAATGTGGTGTCGGGTGATGTTAGGTGGAGAGGACTGAGGGTTGTGACGGAATTGGTTGAATACAGACAGGCAGAAAGGAAGAGAACAAAGATGCAATATATTTTCGGCTACCAACCAGCGTGTAACATGCATATTTCATGTGGACCTTTTGTGTTTACTGACAGTTGACTTGGACTGGCCTTATATTATTGAGATGAGAAACCTTGGTGGATATGCACCACGGAAATGTACACAGTCAATACAAAGAAACTAATACTTTGAATTGAAGGAGACATTGTAGTTCTCTACTGTAATAACATCCGGAGCTGCACAGCTTGCACACACAATACCTAATAGTGCCCTTTCTTACACCATTCACACGCTGGGACGTATGGGCATTGGGCACCAAATAATACACTACTATACAACTCTCCTGCCAAATTATTGCACTAGTAGAGAAATAGTAGCACAGTTCTCAAAAAATATAGAAATTATCAACACAAAGTAAATTCGTACTTTTACAAAGCGAAAATTCTCATAATCTAATCTATTACGCTCATTCATGAATTACATAGGTATATACAGCGAATACCAATAGTGTAAAGTTAGTACGTGGAAATTGTTAATGCGAAATAATGTTATGAATGCCTATAAAGTTTTATTTAACAAACTTTAGTTTCATAAATGATGGTATAGATAGGTTTTTTTCATAAAATTAAGTCTTATTATGTGGAACAATTAAAGCCACAAATTTCCACGCACTCACATGCATTATACAATAGGAAATTTTAATCCTTTGCGTACTGGAAGAGTAGATATATTTGTTTGTTGTGATATGAATTCTTACAATGAATTATGTTCCATCAAAGCGAAATAAGCGAGTAAGTAATAAAGCACCTCTTGAATGATTGTACTTTTGTATTTAGAATTATACACACTCATTTGACAGATTTGAACAAAAAGAGCATAGATATCTTTCTTATCTCATGCAATGCAGAATATGTATATATTTTGGTGTACTTCAATTCAAGTTGTAGTCTTCACTATTCGATTAAAATATTCCAACACGAAATACATCTCCTCACTTGAACTATAACAAAAGCTCTTTAGTTATCAAAATGTAACACTCAGCATGAAATGGATTATGACATCATTATGTTAAGTATGTGGCTAAATACAGTCAACCTGAAAATAACAAAGAATTCATTAACATATGAGGGCTAGATATTCATCTGGAATTATATTTTACGTTATATTATTTTAACATAATTCGATATGAAAGCAATTGTAATAGAAATAGATGGTTAAAACTAAAGTTTGTGTATGCTAAGTGTGATTGCTCTGAGTGAGTGCGCAAAATAATTACAAGTAGCAGTAGGAGACAATATTACGAAACACATATTCAGTTGCTTTCAAATAAAGTTTAATCCCTATAATATATCTATAGTTTGTTGAACAACTATACTTAACCTTTTCAAAAAGCCCAAACGCATGACAGTGATGATAAGTTATAAAACGAAAATGCTAAAAAATGGAGAATAATAATTCCATGAAACGGATGTCGTCCATTATTTCAGCAAATTATTTCAAAGCATTATAACATAAGTCAACAGATAGAAAGCACAATCCTATGTCATTTAGTTCACTGGATAAATTTCTTTTACGTTTGGGATGCATTTTATAGATTTTTTGTTTGCGTATCTACGTATGTCTATTTCGTGACCTTAGGTAGTGTTAAAATCTACTTTGAAAAGTGGAATTATCTCACGCTTCAAGGCAGTAATTCACTTTCCCCCTGAGATTCAATTGTCCATGACATATTTCTGGCTATTAAAGCAAGGGTGAAAGTGCAATGTTCATTTTCGTCCCTCTCTCTCACTCTTGCCATTCTTATACCAACAGATTCTATCTGTTCTGTGGTTTATGTGTACGTGCTATATTATCTACCTACCCCAAAATTCATTTAAACACGACTAACTAACAAAAAGCCCAAGGAAAGAAAGAATAAAGTCATACTGGAATTTATGTTGGAATGAATGAAAAAGCCTCTTAAATAAACTATAGGCCTAGATATCCATATATACCACCAATAGTGTCTTATAGGTATATAAATATTCCAAAGGTATCTGGGGATATATGAGACGTTCATTTAGTTATTTTAACTCCCCCTTTTGCACACAATAGATTTTGTAGTCTATGAAATATACATTTCTGTAAAGTCCATTACAGTAATGATTTTTGAGAGAGCTGACAATGAACTAGCTATTAGCTAGGTAATTTATTGAACATGCGATCTTGCCTTGTCACACCTATATAACTTCTGCAGCCATACCCTAATCAATGAGCAATTACATTAAACCTACAGATAGAGATAACGAATAAGGGATAAGTAACTACACAGGAAATAAATGTTTTTTCCCACTTTTATGTTATATCAACTGAAGTAGAGTTCATTAGTACATTCTTCCCACAAATTGATTTTTATCATTTTTTCCATGTTATTTATGATACACAGCTATGGTGGATAATCATAAGTAATTTTTGATAACGAAAACAAAACCTTTCGTTTACAAATATTATTGATTCTTAACCATTCAAGAGTACAACATGATACGGTTTTAGAAGATTATGACCCGACAATTTCAAGTGAGATAATAAAAGAAAAATCGTTAAAAATTAATTTAAATGGACGTTTTTTCTTTTAATTACTTATAGGTGATAACTTTTTATATCTGTACATACTTAAGTGTTTACGTCATCGTAGTTTTTGTTGTTGTAAACTTGTGGATATGTATTTATAGTCAGCCCTACGGAGCTAACTTGAAGATTATGCAACTTCCTACGTCACTGGAACTTTGGAAACTTGAAGTTTTGAAATCCAACACATGAAATTATGTTTTGTTATGAATCATGGCATTAAGTATCTACGGATTTAACTTTAAAAAATAATACTGTATGATTAAGAAATATTTCTTCTCCAGAATTCTTACTTTTACCTTGTAAGCTATGTACCTAAGTGTATGTAAAAGACTACAAGGTTGTTTTTTGCCTTTGCTTTTTGCAGAATTGTTAGTAATAAGAAGAAAAAACTTATCAAAACTTTTCTTATAATCATGAGCCCCATGAGATTTTTCTTAGTTATTTGAAGTCGACATAAATGATTGAGATGAAACTATCTTTTCCCCATCATAATGCCCTTCGTGTCTCATCCATTCCCTTGATTTCTTACAAAATGCACGTACCAATGCAATACCGTGGTATTACCAAATCTTTCCTACTATTAGGAACATCATATTATTATCACGCGTAAACTCCTTATACATATTACACCTATAATAATTTCCACCTCTAGCCAACAGCCATCACAGAGGTGGGCATTTCGAGTAGATGAGGTTATGGAAGGATAGGCTAAGAAAATACTTCGCTTTTAACATAGAAATCATAACACATAAAATAAAACTTTTAATAGTATTTATACCCACAATTTTTTCTATGCAAACTGCATTTCTACAAAGCAGTGCTTTACGAATGAACCTGATTTTAACATTAATTTGCAACTCTAATCATGAGAATCAAGTTCTAAAATATTTTAATTCTATATACAAAGAAACAGGTTTATACATATGCTATTCTGAAATCAATAAAAATATTCATTGAAACACTAAAATTTAATCAGCTCATCATACATTTACTTGATATTGATATTTGTGTGTACACGTTGTTATCAACATTCCCCATTTCTGAGATCTATTAAATTATATTTCTTCAGCAGAACAGATCTAATGATGAGTTTAGGCCAAAAGAATAATACGTATTTTAAATATGAATGGAAATAAGAAACGTCATTGCTACAACGAAATCAAATGTCATCGAATGATTTCTGCTACATTTCAGTAATTTAAAAGTTTGTATATTGTATGCATTGATGTACAAATTATCACTCATGTAGGTAAAGTGAAAGTGTCAAAGGTCACGAAGCAGTTGACATCGAACAGGACCTTAATATAGTACGTGTTGTATTGCAGGGGAAAAAAAATTTATTATAAATAAAACTGTCACTGTCATATGTATAAATATAATAGCCGGAACGATTCAGTACTAATGTAATAGAAGGTTGAAGCCCAAATTATTTAACGTTATATATATTAATATTTTTATTATGTACCCATTTTTTTGATATAGATGGTTATTTAAAATTAGGATGGATCCTTTTATAGCAGATAGTGCTATATCCTTTGATAGAGATTTAGGCAATTTCCATTTTTGTCGGAATTCTTCAAAGAAGTACATTAGTTTCATTAGTTTCTGTACAGTAATTATATAGCTATCACAAACCAAAAAAGTCGCTTTTAAGCTTAGTGCAACTTTTTGTTCTGTGTATAGCTATAACTTTACGTATTTGCATACAGAGTTATTAAAGCACCTAAAAATGTTATTATAGACATCTTAACATTGGGAAACCTATTTACTAGACATGGCAAATTCATCGTTGGATGGTTGAAAAAATAAAGTGAACTGACATGCCCACCTCTACACAAAGGTGGAGAAGGGAGTGAGTATTTGTTAGAGAAAGTATGACTGCATATTACACAACAATATGAAAGTGTATAATAATAACTGTGTGTTTTTCTGTTTGTTGTGCCTTACGAAAGAAGGAAGAGAGAAAGCAAAACCAATTTTCTGTGCGGAACAAGGTTTTACGACTTCTCGGAGAAACACTTGGACCAAATACATTATCAATAGTTGTGCAATATTTTTTTTGTCGCTCCATTTATTCCATGGCTTCTGTTCTATTTTATAGTAATCCCTGAACAACAACAAATTCAGATTCCCAATAACAATCATAATAAAGACTTCAGCTCGGTTCTTAAATTCTTTTTCATTCATACTTTGGATTTACATTATTGCATTCTCTTCTCATATTTTATGGCAATACACAAACAACTGCTTCATTTTTCACCAAAAAGCGTTCTTCTTCTGAAATATGGAATAGAGAGCTATATATACACTATAGGCATTATATGTTATATATAGGGATACTACATACTAGAAATGGAATATATGGAATAGTTTGTATTTTTGTCAACTTGCAAAAAGATTGTGTTTCACACAGTGCTAATTCAAAGGCGGTTGTTCCGTGTTCAGAGTCATATATCATGCGTAAGTCACCCAAAGGAAAAGTTGGAATAACCTAGTTGGCTATTTATTTATCTCCGCGATGTAATGTAAAGTCCACGGATGAGATTTAATTTTTCCCCATGTTTCACAGCTCCAAGGAAGCAATGTAAGAATAAAAATGTTTCCTGTGGGAGGTCGTACATCATTCTTTATAAACTAGAATTATTTCCATTATTTTTCTTCCTGAGTTTGGGCAATTAATTAACAATACAACATTTATACGCACATATTTACTGCAAAAGTAGTTTTGCTGACAATCTTACTAATAGGTACAGGTATATAATTTACATATATACAGGAGTTTTGTTCTTTACAAGGTGGAAATGTGAAATACACAGGTAAACTAGGAGAAAGAAAGAAAGTAATACAGTCATATAAGTTTGTAGAAGGGCAAGGCGTGGTGTTTAGACTTTTGAGTGGGTAAAAAACTGTGAGTCACAGGCCACACTCACTCAAATCAGAAAAGAACTAATATTTTATACTTTTCGGATACTACTACAGTTTTATTTACATTAGTCACCACCACAAGCAACTACTAGAACATTTTTCTATTCATTCAAACCACATGAGGTCCCCTGAAATTCATATACACTCAAACTACACGCTTATAAATGTAGTAGCATAGTAATACATCTATATACCTATATAAAAATAATTTCTATAGGTATATAATACATTTACATGGACAAATATAATAATGTTATATAGAATGGGTAAGTTATTGTGTTTTATGTGACGAGTACAGCATTTTTTGGTGGTTAGGTTCACTTGTAGGCACTTTATATTGGGATTTAGGTTAAGTTTTCGGATTTGGTATGCTGTGTGTAGAAATGATGGGTTGGTGTGGCATATAAATTGCAAGCTGGCGGCTTTTCACTGAAAAATTTGCAATGCTGACCCAAACAAGCTCACACACCCGTGACTTCTTCCAACCGACTAAGTTAAAGTTTGAAAAGTGAAAGATGAATGTTTCGAATCCATTTTGGTTGACTACACTTGCAAAAATTCGGCAGTGAGTGAGTAGGAGGTGTGAAATGTCCAAATCTAGAAGATGACAATGATAGATCGGCAAAATATCATGAGGCAAGCTCAACTCACTGTGTGGGTGGTTGCAAACAAATTCCAGCACTTCGTGGTCATTTCTCTATGCTCAAATCATCCACTCGTAATTACCTACCTGTGTGTAAACGTTAATTATTTTTACGACATTAGAAATCAGTAGAGCAATGATTATATATAGGTCAAACAAAGCTTCTATACCTAAAAGTGTGTGCTATATACTTTATATACCTGTGGACTTATATGTAGGCGGAGGTAGAGAGTTAAATACTTTTCACCCAAGTCTATACTCACACACCTTAATCTTACTTACCTTGCGAGAAAAGTTTGCGCATTTAATTGTTATAATTACTCATTCAAAAGCCTGGAGCGCTCTGACAGACTAACCCGTTTGTACTGTACTAGTTTACTTTATAATGCAAAACTAAACCACTTTATCAAAAACTAAAGTACTACAGCAGGTACTTATATACTAACATTATTATGCGGCAGAAATGAACTATACCAAAGTGCCTACCTACTACCTACTATGTACACAGATATACCTGTATACGTGTAATAGAAATGATCTGATAGCTGTAAAATAATTCATATGAAAAGTCAAGCCAATTAACTTGTAATCTTGGCACAGCTATTATAATTGCTATGCACGGTACAAAAATTAATCTGCTCTTTGTAATTTTTGAAATAAATCTTGAAATCATTATTTCTATGATTGATACATTGAAATACGCTCAATGTCACACACAAAATATTACGTTGCTAAAATAAAAATATATTTAAGTTATCCAGATATCTCGATGTCACATTCTTGGTCAGTAATACATGTTTGCTGAAAAGTACTAGCTGTTGAAAAAGAAGTTTTAATTAGTAAATATACCTGTAAAAATATCTCTGTACAAATATCATCTCAAAATTGTATTATTATGAATGAAAAAAATCAAACGCTTAGGACTATTCTGTGTAACTGTATAATCTTAAAATAAAGTGTCAGTATGCATTGATAAAAAGTATTTGTAAATGTAATAGAATGGAAAACC
The DNA here is from genome assembly GCA_019776165.1 of Pogonognathellus flavescens. NCBI lineage: Eukaryota > Metazoa > Arthropoda > Collembola > Entomobryomorpha > Tomoceridae > Pogonognathellus > Pogonognathellus flavescens. The sequence goes on from JABASD010003308.1 coordinate 9,400, forward strand.
CAATTTTTTATTCACTTAGTTTGTTAAAAACATTTAATTACATTCTTGAAGATTGTCGTATACATAAAGACATGATGAGTGAGTCGATATTATTATTACTATGTTAAATCTGTATTTACATGTTTTCAAATAGTATTACTTGTATACTGTGTGTATGCACAATTAGTTAACATGACCAAACTACTTTTATAGTGAAATGTCCACTTATACAATACAATAATTCCCACTAACAAGTATAGGATTTCAATACCCGAACTTTTACATGGAATTTTCTTCAGTACTACTTCAAAGTGGAACTTTTTCTACAACATCCTTCAATAATACACAATTACAAACAGTTTTTCAGAAACGACAACAACATTTCTGACAATAATCTGTTTCAAAAGACTAGCCGCTAAAATTACGATCATTTTGATCGTAGTGTGTGTTAAACAAAAAATATAACTCTAACATAATCGTAACAAAGTAGGAAATACACAACAAGTAGTAATTTGATCATTAATTTGTACCATTTGGAACATTGACTCAAGGTTAACCCATCAACGTGTAGCATATAACTATAGTATAATATGCATTTATACAGATTTTCGAATAAAATCCCAAACAATATGTAACAAAATGAAATACAATCTTCGTTTAGTACTCTATATAGTAGAATCCCATAACATTACTTGCAAAACTACTCAATCTAAATTAAATTCATTGCCATTGAGTTAGGAAGGCAATCAAATGGTAAATCATTAAAAGTCCATTAAGAATTCAAACTATTTACATTCATAGAAATAATTGATGATTGTATAAAACCCAAGGCTATAGTACATATAGTAGCTCTACATATACACACACAAATCCTGGTACCTTTCAGCATTGTAGGATTACAGGATTATATAAGTGTACACAATAAAAGAATTACAGTACACATAACTGTTATTACTGCTCTCTCTGGAAGCTTTATGTCCTGCGAAATGTTTTTGGAGAAAGTGCCCGGCTCAGATTCGCCATCCAACCCCGGTTGGTTCACAAAACAGTAATTATAACAAAGATAAAGCAATAATGACAAAGAAAACATAGTAGTAAGTAGTAAGAGCAGTATATGTACCTGTACATGTAATCGGAGTACCTACTGCCATAAGACGAAGCAATAAAATTCTCTATTATCTTGTCTATCGATTTCTAAATCTCTGCATTGCCATAAAAAGTAATAAAATCTGGAGCATGGTGTAACGAAGAGCAGAAGGAAAATGCTCGACATGTACATTTATCTACCAAAGCTGAGTACAGCTGCACCAAAGACTTACATCACCACATTACTTATTGTCTTGCCTTAAAAAGGCATTCTACTGACACTTTATGCACTCAAGTCATACAGTCCATCCCCAATATCATCCAACAACCATAAAACTACAATATTATATCGATAGAGTCAAGGTAATGCATATTTTACAAGTTCCCTTCCACATTTCTCTCCACTACCAACCATTTCCAATGCTTATCTGTATTATGCACAAGTCCTAATGCTATACGACTTGCAGAGCAAGGATCCTGTATAAATCGTAAGATTAAGAGATCAAACTAAAATTTAAAACTCCAAATACAAAATTTTATCTTCAATTCCTACATAGGTATCATGGTACAAATTTTGTGCTTCTTTCTTCCATGTAAAGTAAACCATCTCGAAATTGTATGTATAGGTATAGGTGCACGGTATTATTGTATCATAATATAATTTACATTTTCCAATATAAACTAACGAGATTGAAACCCATTGGGTTGAATTGATGGAGCAAATATCAAAAGTATTTGAACTGAATGTTTAAATAAAATTACTTACGAAATAATGGTACAGTAGGAGATTCAGATTTAGCGTGTACTAGTAGAGTAGGCGAAGGACCCGCAGTGTGTTGTACAGATAAACTGGACTGTTTGAAAAGATCTAAGTGAAATGCGTCTCATCCTTTTATACTACTTACTGCTACTACAACCATTCTACCATTATACGACTACTACTACTACTACGGTGTCGATAGATCCTTGTATATCTTTTACATCCCTCTATACAGTGTATATACACATACAGTACCCTATACACGTATTTATGTACAGGCACCTAAAATAGCAATAATATAAAGAGTTGGCGATTCTGTTACAGACACGACGAGTAGTATGGTATATAGAGCTTATAGGACTAATAATATTATATGTATAATGTATATATGTAAGTGAAGAGTACGTAAAAGAAAGTAATGTAATACGAGTAATGTAATGTAATGCGATTCGATGCGACGTAATGTGAAATGTAATCTAAGAGTCTCCTCTTCTTCCGAGAAAGCGGTCAGAGAAAGAGACAGGCAGGAGTATACACGGAGAGAGAATGCATTGTGGAAGACGGGTGTTTAGAACGGGAGAGACTTTATACAGACAAAGAGAGAATCTTCTGCTGTGTGAAAAACTTTGGTGTGTTAGCCTCGTGAACTTGTCAGCGATAGTTTACCTTTAGGGCAATTTTTATTTTATAGCTGAACAGCTTTAACTTTCTAGTAGGGCTACAACAGCCAGGTCTTTGTCACCATGACCATTGTCATTGTCGTCAGGTCTAAAACAACTGTAGCTACTACTATCGGGTTTTCCACCCGGGCAAATAACATTTTCCCCGTACTGTGTGTATGTCACATTATTATCTGCATTTATTCTCCTGGTACTGTCTGCTGTATCTTGGACGAGTAAAAGTATTTCTCCGGGAACAACATGAAACGTGGTTGTAATGCAGTTGGGTTGTTTTTTGTCGTTATTATCAACTGACGCGTGTTTTTCCACGTCTTGTAGTACTTCGTCCGTTTCTAATGTCAAACTGGTGCTCATTGTGTTTGTGTTGGATATTATGGAAGCGGAGGAGCTTGGGCCGTAGAAATCGTTCATGGTGGATGACGACGCTTTTTTCACTGAGGAACGAGACGATGAGGAAGACGAAGTAATAAGTGGAGTGCATCCTTTTCCCAAAGTGGAGGCCCATGTGGAGTTCGTACAATTTTCACTGGCACTGCTTCTGCTTCGACTGTCCGTGCAAATACTACTTCCTCCTCCACCAAGAGCAGCGTGATGGGTCTGCAGGCAAGAAGCTAAAGGTTGTTGCAATGTTAAACCGGCCATTCTTCGTGAGTAGCAGTGGTACACACAGAACCCGGCAATAAATATCAATACCACCATCAGGATAATACAGTACGTCCCTTGCAATTTGCCAAGGAAAGCGAGAACTTCCCCAGCAGAGTCAGACTGCTCCATGTGGGAAGAAGTAGCATTATTGCTTGAAGACGAAAATGTCAAGTTTCCATGTGGAGGATTATCGCTCCTTTCTTCCTGATTTGCCTCCTCGCCTGTTTTAAACACAACCAACACATAGAGAAACCAAATAAACTTCAATTTATTTCAACAGAGGAATATCTTACTGCAATGTATTCACATATGTTATACATGCCAACTGCACCAAATGGCTCTCACCTCACCTCATTGATTTGCATTATCCTACTTGGTTAGGTTATATATAGACTGAAAAAAGCAAGCAATTTACATAGCAATATCAGTAGAATCTAAAAAACAAAGCTACACACGAATTACACACTTTTACACGAATTTTTTACACACAAAATCAGCAACCACGAGATATTTTTCACTTGCTCCTTCCTGGAATTACAATTAGTAAAATAATTTGCATAGCAATGTCAGTAGAATCTAAAGAACAAAGCTACCAAAAAATTTTACACACAAAATCAGCTTCCATTAGATAATTTTCATTTGCTCCTTCCTGGAGTTACAATTAGTAGAATACTGCAATATTTTTTATTAATAATATCCTACGGACATACCAAACACACTACTTATACTTAATTTATTTAATTTTTGTTTATTAGTTCATCATAATAATATATTTAACATTCACCACTTACGTTCACTTTATCTACTTATTACTCTGTTTGTAAAATAAAGATCTGATATATATAATTGAGAACGGATTATGAATTTGCAAAATATTGCAAAATGTTTGCATAAAACGCATCGTATTATTGCAGTAATTGTATCGTATCTCCTGTTTTAATCCAACACTAACATACTTATATAGTCATGCTTTACGTAAAATTGCCCTGGATCTTGCATCGGAGTTTTTTCTATGTATGCCTCGAGAGATCATATTTTATAAAAACTGTTTTAGACAAGCTTACGATAATATACTTATCAGTTTTTACGACGAAATTTTCTTACAATGAGTGAATTAATTTAACCATTAGTACAATATTTTTCTTCCTCCGTTTGAACTGGTTAAACTTTATGTGATTGCCATATATGATTTTTAATGTTATATATAGAATTGTATAAACAAAGTTTGCAAATAAATGACATAAGCGACATTTCCTGCTCTTTGACTAAAGTACACAGAATGTATTATGCAATATTCCAGTTTGTAAAGTAATTAGTTGCAGTACAAATGTTGACAAAGTTTCAAAGTCTGGAATATTATGTGAAAGGAGAGTGTAAATGCACAGCACGTATTTGTACATGTACCTATAGATAGTTGGTGTTTATTTGCCCCTACGGCAATTACCGTTATTGCGAATCTGGCAATTATTCAGGAAAGAATGCTCTACTTTAAAACGGTAAGTGCGCACAGGGGAATTTGTAATAATGGTCATTGTAGTAGAAAAGCAGATAGAGACTATTATACTACTTATGTATGTAGTATAATGTTATGTGCCTTTGTTAGCTGCAATAATTATTTCAAGATGCGAAACCAAATATTGATACAGTTGAACATAAAGTCAAAGCAAAATAATTCAATGGAGCTAGAAATTTTAATTGTTCTATACGCAAAGTGCTCATTAATTGGTTTTAAATTAATTAAAGTGAAATGACACGATCGAACCATGAAGGACTATAAATATTTTCTAGCTATTAGTATTTGTCACGTCTTTGCTTTAAACTAAGATACCTAAGCAATTTATAAAATGTAAATGCGTTTGTTTGTTACGCACAAGAGCAATATACGTGACGCAATTCAACAAACCCCAAATCTAACAATAACAATATCACATATTAATGAATTTCATTAAAAAATAACGGTTGTACTGCCTTCTATATGTTATAAGCAAATTCATGGAATATATATCTGTATTACCTATATCCATATAGCTATATACATAGGTGGGCTTATTTTACATTTGACAGTAAATTGAAGCAACCAAAACTTTTGTTTGTTTACGTCAATTATCCTGAAATAAAAAGTATGTTCTAAAAGTTAAAGTTCTATTCCTGGAATGCCTAAGTGTTCCAAATGTATCAACACAAATCAAATTTGAAATTCTATACGCCCACGCCCACCCACGAGGAAACACGAAAAATACCAAAAAGAAAATACAGAAAGAAAAATAGCATTGGCTACCTCTATACACCTTAATGCAATTACATACTAAAAATAAAACGAAACTGTCACAGTAATATAACATATGTGCCTGTACATGTTAACCTATGCCATATAATACATGAGAAACCACACCAGCATTTATATAGCGATAAAAAGAGTAAAAGGGAAAGGAGGAAGAAGACAATTGTTTCATCTTCTTTTGAGGTAGGATATCATTGGTGTGGCACTTAGAAAGTGACCGTGACCTGCGAGTCTCAGTGTACAATTAGGAGAAATAATAAATCGCTTTTGAAGAAAAAGAAACAAGAGGAAATGAAAGACGTAAAAGGCATGTTCTGTCGTGGGGGCCACTAAGCACGTCTACTACACTTATAATTATCATCAAGAAAATAAAGTGAACCAAAGCAAAGCAGAGAGGATGCTAACTATCTGTAATATCAACTCAGACTACTCCTACTACTCCTGCTCCTCTATTACTCAACCAACAAAGTCAATTTCATATACCTACCTTCTTAGACATTGGCATTACACTGTTACACAGTGTTCTTCACAGTCCTTTATATTTATATACTACCAGACCCATATATAAGAGTCCCTATACAATAAGAGTCCCTATATAATAAGAGTCCCTATATATAAGAGTCCCTATATATAAGAGTCCCTATGTATAAGAGTCCCTATATACTATAAGAGTCTCTATATATGAAATACACGTGTATATTGGTATATAGTGGAGTAAAATTGTTACCACACACAATTTCGACTGAGAAAGAGGGTTGTGAAGTGAAAGCGTATAATTTCTGTTGGTTTGGCTGTGTGTGTGTGTTCTGGCGTGTGTTGGATGCATCTGGAGCAAAGCACAACGTAGCAGTTAGTTACTACGAGAAGAGAAAGGAGTAAAAGCAAAAGATCAAGTTTCATCTAATGTACCTCTCGGCTCTAGCACTTTCTTAATGGAAACTTCCTATTTCTGACTTTAATGGCTGTGTCCCGGCTTTGATACGTACATTTCCCTCAGACACTATCTCTCTATATCTAAACATCTACGCTATGTTATCAGCAACCAACTGACTCTCTTAAAGTCTACACTGATTCCACGCTTCCTGCAGCGCATTACTACATTTACTCTCGTCCTACCTTTACTACTTACGTCTACAATCATGATTGTGATAGCAATGGAAGCTGACCTCCACTTTCCACGCTTCCCATTTAATCTCCAGTCCACTACTACGAATAGTACTAAAAGTAGTAGGAGTACTTCTACTACCGACAGTATACTATAAGGGAATACTATGTGCTTTTACTATTAGAGAGGAATATCTAAAAGAGAAGAGAGATACGGATTCGCAGTTTCTCTGATGAGTACTACATTAGTGCGTCTTTCTAATATCTACCACTCACTCTTTGTTCCACACAATACAATCATTTCCCAGATTCTACCTCATTAAAGCTAGTGTGCTTTCCCAGGCTTTAATTACTTATTTAATAGTAAGTACCTCTATACGAAGCATTACACACGACACAAAGGTGCGTGCATCTCTCTCTCTCATCTTATTAGGTCACTCGCAAAATCTATTTTACTATCACTCTATTTCCATCCCACAAATTTTGCACACAGGTTTTTTTGTAAAGAAAGCAGCTTGTGAGATTTATGACTGAATATTTGCTTTAAACAGTTGTTTGTCATATTTACACAGCAAAGCGTAATTTTTATTATATTGAAACATTTCATTTGTTAATGTATTATAATAGATAATCTCTACCAAGGCACTGCTAGTATACTCTATGTGCCTTGCATCTCTCATATCTAACATGTATCTATACCTGCTTTAATTCCAAATTGTACGAATATTTACAAGTTACATTTTTAACGGGGTTAAAGATTTTTGCTAGGATAACAACTTTTTAAAATGGAGTACTGAACAATTATTAATCTGCTTTTGTAGACTTTAAATACATTTTATGATATTCCTACAGTAATACAAGGCGTAATTGTGAAACCCAAAATTTTTCCATGTATGGGTGATACAATTACATGATGGTCTTGTACATATTTTGATTCTCTTTACAAGCTTTAAATTTTATGTACATTGTCTGTAAACACATAAGACGCTTCATTCAGCCTTCAATGTGAGTTTGAGCAATTTTGTGCCATAATGTTACATTCTCTAGACATACATAAACGGATATATTACACACAGAGTGTACATAAAGTTTCCATACACTCAGTATTCAATACACAGTGTCACAACAATAAAATTTGCACAAGGAAAAATTTACACCCGCCTTGACTTCTACAATTGTATTAGTGTTCTACGACTATAGCTTAAGAAGAATTCGAAAGAGTCTCTCTCTCTCTCTCTATTATAAGCAAGACTGTTTTATAGTATACTATACCAAACTAGAAGAAGAATAAGCTCAAACTGGTGTAATACAATGGAAAAGGGAATGACGTTTGAATGTAATGGTAAAACCATCAAATAAAAAGCAGGTGCTTTCCATTTAAAGTACATACACACATCGTCAAAGTCACATCACATCAGGCAAGTCGAGTCTTACTTAGAGAGAGAGAGTTAAATTTGATCCACACTTGCCACTTCAGAGCTGCTACAACAACACAAGAAGACATAGAGAATGTAATGCAATACAAAATACACAGAGTAGTCGTGTATGTTACAAAGCAACTGTTTCTCTATACACAACTACCATAATCTGAACAATAAAGTGAACACACAGGCAACACAACACAAGTCCATTACTACTGCATAATATTAGAACACGTAGTAGAAATAAAATTGCAAACGTTAAGAGAAAGTGTACAGAGAGAGAGAGAGAATTTATATAGAGGCAGTGACACAGAAGAAGAAGAAGGAAATTTAGACTGGTGGTGGTTTTAGATACAGAGAGAGACTCCTTTGGCCTAATCTTTAGTTTGTAGTGAAACAGACGTCAGCACAAGATGCTGAGTGCAAATAATGTGTAATGAGAGTAATTTCACTCTCTCGTAATTTGCTTTCTGGCCTAGTGTTACAAATAAAAATACGCTACGTTAACCTTTACATTCATACTACGCTCTCTCTCTGTGCATGTAATATTCTCACAATTCCCATTATCATCATAATTATTATTCTCGTTCTCACTATTCTCAACCTAGGCACTCCCTTCCCATACAATTACTCCATCCTTTCTATTTCCACTTCTATTTATACAAGTTACCATACTGTAAAATTATACATAACAATTTCTTTTGCACACGTATTTATATACCTGCATAGTATCATATACAGTAGATTGTCGCAGTATTATCGGGTCTGTATTCTGTATCTATGTATATGGGTATGGTTTTAATTATTTGTAGGTATACTATGTAATAACGCTAAAAGTTGCATTTACAATCATTATGTGATATTTGATAGGCATAATATAATGTACCTTTCATTGTACCATATTGGTTATGAAAAGTCTATTTTCATTACTATCTCTGTTTCTGTTGATAAATATCTGATGAGAAATTGGCCAGCAATAGGGCATAACCATTGACGTGCACATGGTAAAATTACATGATGGATTGTGACCTTATCTATTTATAAATACCTTGTAATGATATTTGCTGCAATATATACTAGGTTGAATTTTTATTAAAAGTAAAAGTATCATTAATTTATATAGTATATAAACTCGTGTACATCACAGATCGACTCAAAACCTAATATTACAATACTAAATATATCTTGAGTTTCTTATAAATTTGATTTTTGGTTTTAATCTGACGCATTACGTTAGCATTGACGTGCACAAAGTATTACAAAAATAAATACCTTAATATAGTGTCATACAGTAGTAGGTAGTAAATAGTAATTGCAATGTAAACGAAGATAACTAACAGAAGTGAAGTATTAATTACTTCACGGTTGTTTTTTCTGGCTTTATCTATAAATACTTTGCAATGATATTTGCTGGAATATAGTATTATACGTAGGATTAATTAACATTTTGAATGCCTAGACATTGTCTTTTATGACCTAAATTATAATATTACTAATATTTCATAAGTTTCTTATTTTTGATTTTTGGTTTTGACCTGACGCATTTCGTTAGCATTGACGTGCACAAAGTATGTATTACATAAATTAATATCCTTCAATATAGTGTCATTCAGTAGATAGTAATAGATAGTAATTGCAATGTAAACGAAGATAACTAGCAGAAGTATTAATTACATCGTCCATGAATATTTCACACATTCAGATGAATCATTTTGCTAAAATGTTTAATAATAAACTGACCTGATTCATTTGATACTACAAAGCAATGAGGCAGGGGAATAAGCATGACAGACATTCTGTACATATCAAAACCAAAACTTCATTGTAAATTCTCACATTTTCAAAAAGCTTAGCAAATTAAACTTAATTGGGTCAGTAGTGAAAATTTCATTACTATGTTCACATAATTTCACCTATTACCTTTACCACCCTTTATAATGGTAACAGTTATTATTAGCATTTCACTCAAGTCAACGTATACCATGTACATGTTAAAAGAGTGCAGCACTACATAAGTAGAACAAGTTAAAAAATCATAAAGCTCAACTAGAAGAGGAAATGAAGTAATAACAATCTTTTGCATAGGAATTGAACATAGTAATCTATTAATTTAGACTTTTTGCAATTTTTGTTTGTTAAATGTCATTTTAAGTGGAAAGGCTAAGCTTTGAGCTTTTCTCATAAAAGTTGAGAAAGTTATAATGATTAAGCTACAAGGAAAAGTCATGCTAAAGTAGAATCGTGGCCATTTCGCGATCTTAAAATGGCACATAGCTGTTTGACTTATACGATTTCTTATTATGAAGTAGCCCATAGCTAAAAGCAGACACAGCAACGGTATCTTTAGAATTTCTCCGACACAAGAACAGTAGTAGTAAGTTTATTTGTATGGGTTACTTAAGTTTAGGTGGATTCCATTAAAGGATGGAAATAACAGGCTTTTCACTTTCTCTCTGGTAGAGAACCATTATTTTTCTACGGGCAGAATTTCGGTTTTGCACATATAACCGAACCCGCCTGGATATTTACAAGTGTAATATTGGAGAGGGCGAATGAAGCAAGTGTTTGAGAGGAGCATGCATGCATGCAAGATTCGCCTTCGGACAAAACTGCTTGATTCACATCACATCGACAGATAGTGGTAGTATACTAAATAGTTGCTTATACCTACACACACAGACAGACAGGCAGCTTCAGCCTCGCCTACTTCTCCCTATAAATAAACCATTTGCAACGGTGCAATAAAGTAGCGCAAGAATATAATAGTATTAACTAACGATTAGTCGTCAAAGTGGTTGTCAAAAAATAAGTTAGCAGCAGAATAACTATTCTTACTATTTTTTGCATTTACAAATAACAATTCACATTTCTCAAAATATTTGGATTTTAGCGGTCGTTTTCAAATTTCAAATTTGGTGGTTTTTACTTCTAAATATAAATAGAATCACTTAACAGTATTTAAACTGCAGTGTACTGTTGATGCTGTGTCAATACAGCAGTTATTCTAAAAGGTCAAACGTCATGAAGGAGTTGATCGATTGACCCTATTTTTCAATGGGAGCTTTGTTGTGATCCAGAGATCATACATGAGAAGTTTGAACGATTTCTGTTTATCCGTTCGTGGGTTATAGTGGTCACTGACAGACAGACGGACAGACGCATAAACTGTTGTTATAAAGTAGCGCTTGCGCTACTTAATAAGTTAACAGCCGAATAACTACTCTGACTACATTAGGTATATTTAAAAAACATCAATAATATTCAAACATTAGTGGTGGTCTTCAAATTTAAAATTTGACGGTGAATAACTACTCTGACTACATTAGGTATATTTAAAAAACATCAATAATATTCAAACATTAGTGGTGGTCTCCAAATTTAAAATTTGACGGTTTTAACTTCCAAACATAAATATAATTCACTCAGCAGTATTTAAAATGCAGTGTACTGTTGAGGCTTTGTTAACACAGTGGTTATTCTAAAAT
>JABASD010003309.1:0-20836 GCA_019776165.1 Pogonognathellus flavescens
CTTACCTTCAATTTCATGTGTCACAACACATACTTTCATTGGGACGTATAGGAGTAATTGCTAAATGAAATCATGTAGACATAAAATGGACACCCTGTATAAGGATTTACAAACAAGTACATGAAATAGGTACATTGTACTTATTTGATGAAACCCATAAAAATATTATTTTGTAAGTGTGTTCATGAATGGTTAACATTTCCAGCTCTACCGCAGAATCCAGGTACGACGTGGTATGAATTGTTCCACAACACTAGTACAATATCACATATGCAAGGTGGAAATAACACTATTAAAATATTACACACTGTAATATGCATTCACTGACAAATTACTGTATGTATTATATAAACAATTATACCTGTGTATAAAAATGATACTTTATGTATTATTTATAGTAAATAATGCAATAATTACAAAGTGTTACATATTATTACTCTGAACAAAGCACTATGACAGTAGTGTCAAGAGTCGCTGGTGAAGATAAAAAATCACTTTGACTTTAGCATTGACTAATGAGAATTTTATGTGAATTTAAAGCAGTTTAAGTTCAACTGATCGATTTAACTAATTGAAACACATAAATATAGCAAATGAGGCAATTTCTGGCCAAACTTTATTCATAAGGTGTAATAGCACTATCCTTATCACTGACTTTGCTTTTTCACATGCTTTACATTGTATGACTATGACTACATGACTGGATATCGTCCGATAAGCCCACTTCATCATTTATCAAGCTCTACCTGACTTTCTGCCGTTCTGCTGTAGGTAAAATCTACCCACCTCCTACTTTGTAATTCCAAACCGTTGGCATACAATTGAAAATTTTCATTAATCATGAACATATCGTTTGTAATTTTACATAGTGATGAATGCAGTGTTACATAAATTACACATTAGTGTACTAAACGCTGTATCCATATGTTTCTTGGCTTTGGTTCAATATTCCAACTCACAATTAGTATTTTAATATGCTTACACGCACAAGGTGAATTTTTTGTTCCTACTATGTGCATGGGAATTCATAAACTTCATGAAAACGTATAAAAACTGCATAAATATGTTTTTCAACCTTTAGTGTATTTTTTTACGCTTTGCTAACAATTTTTTGAAGTAAACACAATGTAAATGTAAATAAGGCATTTAACAATAAAATTTTCTCATGACAGACTACATTCGAGGAATATTAAAACTTTAAAATCTGTTTCCGTCTATTGTACTGCAAAAGCAACGTAGCAGTAAAAAGTAATGCCAACCTTGAAAATAATATTTGGCTGTACCCTTGAAACTATCCTGGATGTGTATTAAACGGTTTTACATGGAAAAGGAACGAATTTCGTTTCCAACTGAACAATAGTTATTCTTGGTAAGTAGTATATGCATACCTATGCGGAAAATATATAGGAGTATAGTATTTCTTGATTCGGTAGAATTTCGCCTGAGTTAACATTGAAGTAAAGACGACACGGTGACAGTCTGGCTGGGTTACTTATATTGAACTTGTGATAATGTGTATAGTTACATACACAAACACAGGTATAGACAGAGTGTCTATAAATAATTTATTTTCTTCATTTCAGATATGTCAATACCAATAGCACTTACTCAATAAATACGTCGACTAACTGGAAAACAGCTCACAGCTAGAGCTTTGTTGTTGGTAAAGTTTCAAGTCTTTTCTACGTCATTGCTGCAAATTGATTCTGGAAACTTGCATCGGAACTCGGAACGTATTGATATTGATTGATGGGTTACAAACAACAAATACACAGTAAAGAATCGTAGTAAAGAATCTACTACTAATAACTGTATTGGGCAAGTTATATATAGTAAGCAGTTGCATGCAAAATTGTTTTTCGCAAAAACGTTGACGATAATTTATAGTTCAGAAAGTGAACACCGTTATAGTGCAAAGTAGAAACGGGTAATCTATAAAAGCGTTTTTCATTGTCAGTATTTATGAGTGTAAAAATGCGCTAATGAATTGCTATTGCGATTTCCTCCAAAATGTTTCTTAAAATATCGCTTATCGCACTTGCAACAGTTGCTACTAATGAATCTTGCAAATATATGAATTATGACAGCTGAAATGAATGTCATTTGCCAACAGTCGTATATACGCTTAGCGTATTTCATACTCCTTTGCAAATAATATGCCTAAAAGCTATAAGACTTATTCGCTTTAGAATTTTACAACACCAGTATATATAGTGTTAGTTCTATATATCAATATTATTTTAAGAATCCCCACTATAGATTTCTATATCTATTTCTCAGACATACTATATGCATATACTTAGTTAGTTCCTATTATTATGTGTTATATTTGCATTTACAAATTATGCATTTCTTGCCTTGGTAGTTGGTATGTACATATGAAGTGCAGATGAGATATAGTAGGTATACATATTCATATATGTATTTCTTATATTTGCATTTACATATATTATGCATTTCTTGTATATTGTCTATGTACTATGAAGTGTAGATATAGTAGTATGTGCTATTATTAAATTAGGTATACGTAAAGATTTCTTATGCAAGAATTTACTTGAGACTGACGTACAGATGTACAAATAAGTAAGATTACATCATTAACCATCATGTGACCTATAACAATCCAAGGCTATGTCAAAATCCCCAAAAATAACCTTGTTGGCATCTACACAATGACAAGTATAACGTAAGAAGGTAACTGGTTTTAGTGTTAACTTAGAGAAGTACAACGTTCTGGAAAAAGTCAGAAAATTCTGCGAAGGTAAAGGTAACTGCGCATTTGTTGTGTTGCTATATACACACACGTACAGAAATTCGTAAGAACAACAATGAATCAATAATGCGATTTACCATTAATCTCACGATTGGGATTTGTAACTGTAAAAGACTCGCTCATCGTCAGTTTGAGTAATACTTACCAAGAGAGTGAATTATAAGTTCTACTCTGACAAAAGAAAATGCTAAAGAGTTCACCAATACAATACCGGTTCAGAGCATTCTTCTGCATTCTGTTCTGGCACATACCAATACACTTCAAGTCATATCCAGAACACTTCTAAGCTCACGTCACACATAAACCGTCACTCATGATTGCTACACAACAATAATATGATTGAAAACGCTTGCATGTCATTGTGGTTCATTACAAACACAATTGCTATCATTATTATAGTTCGTTTCAATGAAAATGCTCATTTATTCACCTGCTATTCTTCTCTAAACTTTCTCTGTAATGGAAATCGATTAGATCATTTTGCGACAATAAATACTAAGTACAAGCAAAGGCGTATTTATTAGGATTTGGTAATGGGCAGGTCTCGAGCAATTTCAGAGGGGCTTCAATACAAAAATAGGCAAATTTGCAATTTTTTTCAAATTTAATCATTCTTTGGAATATGTGAGGGGGAGGACTCAAACCGGGGGAGTTCATTCACACAGATACGCCCTTGAATTATACAAGTGCCCTTGCATATGGTACATTGTAGAAGTTCATATGATTGCAAACTACACAGATAATAAAATATTGAGGAATGTTGCATCTATAATTCATTAATTTCAAGTAGGAACCTATTCCATCTTTTCTTTTTAGAATTTTTCTAAAAACACGAGCATATAGAAATTAGACTGATTGATGAGGAACACGACTTTGTACTTTACTAACATGAGCGGAAAATCAGTTACCAAAAATGTAAAATTGCATTTCTGTGTACGTAGATTTACAATACATGTATTGGCTTAAACACGACCATCAGATAAATGAACCAGCAAAATAAATGGCAAATCTGCTAACTGTTACAATTCCAAACAAGTAAAGAATTTTTTATATGAAGGACCGCATGTGTATATATATTGAGGCATTTTTACTTTGTGATAATATGAATACTAGGTAAAACTTTTGTGTTTGCGTTGCGGTGTATGTACATTTATGTAGTACATGTCTATGTCTAAAAGTTCATTTGCCACAAATACACAGTAATAAGGAAATTTTTTGTACTGTACCAACAATACCTACTAACCTCATTATTTGAACACAGGAAAATCTAGAAAATGATATGCGTTGACATACGCACGGATAGAAAAGTTATAATTTTCGATGGCTATTGTCTTTCCAAATACAATAGATTGAGAAAATCTATTTGATTATAAATTAGGTAGGTAATTGACATAACCTTGCGTTGTCTCAATGATTAAATAAATGGATGATTCCTTTTCACGTATAGTTAGACCTACAGTAATAATTATTACTGTAATCATATAGGCATGGTTAATATCATCTTTTACGAACGTGACATTTTTGAATAAAAAATAATGACAATTTAATGGCAGAGCTAAACGAAATCTCTTTCCCGTTCACTCACGCACACGCAGAGTAAGATTTAGCTAAACGAAAGCTTCTAAAAAATCTACTCATGAATTTCAAAAATTACTTGGGCATTATTTTGGTATGCAAAATTAAAACGCAAGTATAGCCAAATCTGCTATGAATATAATTTCCTTATAGGACAATAATTAAATACATTTTCCACAAACGTGTATATGCATTTCCAGTAGTAGAAGTAATTGAACTATTAACCTGTTAATGTTCGTTAGCATTACTTCATAAACCTAAGGAAACATTTTTTGTCATTTCTTTTGTTTTCGTGAGCTAAGAATATTACCAATTTTACAAACTGAAATGAAACAAAAGCTGTATTGGATACGTAGTTCTTTTCGCTGTATTACTCATATACGAACACAATAAAGCTGAATAAGTTCTGGTAGTAAAATTACTTCATAATCAATATATTGCCATGATTGTCCCATTTCCTAGATACACTAATTCTATTTTGGTACATTGTCCTCATTCAATAATGAGTGCATCGCTCCAGAACAATGACGCTTCTAAATGATTTCCTAACAAAATACGCAGAAAAATCAATAATTGGACATTCATGTAATTTGCAAAGAAGCATGTCATCGAAAACACACAATACACATATCATTCGAATCATAATACATAGCACATTACATAAAATATGATTCCCTGGTTTGATACACGGAAGATCTTTTTATCAAGTAATAATGTAATTGAGTTTGATTGATTTCCTTGCAGACATTAGTAATTTTATTACTATGTATACTACAACAATCAAATCACCAATCTTAAAATGTAAAATACTTTAATTAATTAAATGCAATTGTTAAGCAGATTCCTCCGATTGGTTTTCCTTTCCGAATGTTAATTAAGAAATCTAAAAACAAAAGCGCATTTGGTTCGGTGTCTACGTGTAAAACACCAACTGTGGTTTTCTTCAAATTAATTATCGTCATGATTTATTGGTATTATCGATTTGTGTATTGTTTTAGTCAGCTTTTCCTGTAACACCATACATCAGCATATTGACGTAACCTTAATGCTAAATGTATGTGCTGTTGTATCAGTATCTATAGGCAAATCAGGGGAAATATTTGTGCGAAATCACGTCTGTGCCAGAATTTCATGTTATTGCTTATCCTTCATTCATGTAATACCTACGTCATAGTTTATTCCTCTGAAAACCCTATGAGTAATTTTTAGTAAGGCCAGATTAAAGCGTAAGACGACCGACAACCACACATGAAAGAATTTCTTCGTAGAAAGTAGGTAAATACTAAAGACTGAATTGTAAATAACACTGAGAAAAATAAAAAATGCCATTTTACGTGTGAAAACCCATTTGGAGCTGCATACTACGCAAATGCATAAGTAAACATTTCAAAATGGAAGAAAAGTTCATAAACTCTATTTAGTTATCTATGACACTGGTATAAACTTCATTAGTATAAAATAATATTCCAGATTCTGCTAGAATTCTTCCGTGTGCACCTTAATGATGCTTTGACGCTTCTGAACTGGTTAAAAGTTAACTTAAGCCTACGCACGTAAAGAGATACAACAATTTATATCTGCGGAAGGCTTAGAGATAATTATATAACTTAATTAATGTACCTCAATATGAGTAATGGAATAAATAGTTACATACAATGTTTGCTGAACAAACATCTATAAATTAGTTGCGACTATTATCATTTTTACTACTATCTGCCTGTAATAGAATTGTAATCTCTAAACGTGTCGAGTGTAGTAGAGGTAATAACAACAATTGTCACACCACACAAAGTGTGAAACACATGATATATACATATTATTATGTACTGGAATGTTATTAGCAAATAATTCCAATGTTTTATCGCACTCACCGCTAAATAATGTTTATCATACACTTCATGAGTGTTCCCTTCAGTTCATTCATAATAAAACATGGTAAAGTTCTGGAAGTTGTACTTCCAAGGATTGATTCATGTTTAAAATTGTAAAAAATCGTTTTCTACCGATAAGGGCACAAATATTGAAATAAGTGTTCTAATTTTTATATTGCATTGCATAAATGTTTTTGTCACGGTAGAGCAAAATATTTTGCAGAAGATTTTGCGTCTCAATTCAAACGCTTATTGCATCCCTGATTAAATTGAGTGTCACACTAACAATTAGTACTTATATCACGCAGTCAAGTAGTACGACAAGACCCCATAGCGGTCAAAGTGTCATATAAGTAAATTCCTATATTTAGAATATAAGTAAATAAATATATAGTAAATTGCTGCAATTCTATTGCGCACAAATTGGGTAAGCAACTTAAATTTACTATAATAACAATCACGCGCAAACTATAATGAGATTCATTCTCATGCCACGTTACATGCACTGACTCATGCTAAAGCCAATATCTTGACAAGCACAAAAACAAATATCTCACCTTCGTAATTGCTTTTTGTTATTTCCCATGAAAATAACCAGGAATAACTCTAAATCAATTTCTCTCAGGGAACTATTACCTTCAATGCTTGTTTTTCCTCCTTATAACATGTCTCAGGTATTGAGCAAGTGTATCATAAGCTTTTATGTATATATTATAGCTTTTTTATGGACTCAAGTCAAACGTTTGCATGTGTGAAATAATTTTTCTAAGTATTCACAAGTAAAATAATTTTTTAGATCATTTTTCATAATAAAATGTTCCTGAGTCTACATTTCATTACACATAATGAGACTTAAAGATCCACATAAAAAATATATTATTCCAATTTGATAAAAATCTTACACACAAACTTCAGAATGGGGAAAATATTGCATTGCATTGATGGTAAAAATTCAGCCTGTAATAATAAGTCAATGCACTTTTCCAACGTGCTAGCAAAAAAATCGTTAAAAAAATAATCTCAACTATTAAATTGGATTGACAACATCCGTACATATAAACACGGCAGCATCTCACATAAATCAGATTGCAGCCACAATAATATCAAACTTTGTTGCGGCTTGCATTACAGAATGGATTACTACTAAACACCTGTGTTAATGAAATACATCAATTCAAGTACCTTTTATATATACCTATAACTTATCTGTATATATACTTTACTTATTATTAGAATTAGAACCACCATTGCTGATTAATATATAGCAAGTATTATTTTGTATGATGCATAATATACAAAACCATTTATTGAGTAGGTATTACGGATATACGATTTAAGGCACGTTTAGCCTTCATTTAAGGCAAGTATACTCATTTGATGAATGTTCCAATGGTTGTTTATACTTCATACATATTTATGATATAGGTATATGGTACTGTGTAATCTAATCGTCAGTATACATACAATGTATAGTTAACATATCCATTGTGTGTCTATTTACACAAATTCAACATCTTTTACAGCTCTTAAGTAAATGCTAATAACTGTAGTAGATTTTATTACTCCCACAGGTGCATAATCACGTTCGATTTCAATAATTATTTTAGTATACTACTACAAAGATAAATAACACAATATAACACCATCCTTCACATAAATCCATATACCTATATGTAGTATCTATATAGGAAAACTCTCAGCTCTTCGTATAAATAATACTTTAAAGCAATGTTTATCTGTATAATACTAGCAAAGTCAAAACGAATCCTATTCTAGCAGTATATCTCCCACTACACAAAAAAACTGCTGGAAAAGTGCCATTTAAAGATAGCAGATGAGTATTATCCTAGAGCTGTCTCTAGCTTTGTCCTTAGTCTATATTATAAACCTATACCTATACCTATAAACATATACATAGATAAATAAACATTGCATTATTAGAATAATGAAGCATTCAAATTTTATACCTGCGTTTATGTTAATAACATGTTAGCACAATATCTAATATCTTATTCACAGTAATGTTCATTACTCATAATTTACAATAATAATCCTATACATCCTCATTGCTTCCATTTACTCACAGGTAAATGTACCAAGTACCAAAATCATCAAGGTATAATACTGTAAGTCTATATACAAAGGTGAATATTTAATATTAATAGTAGCATACTGGTAGGGGTAATCCATGCAGTAGTAATCAGACATATAGAAATAAATGCGGTAGGTATAGGTCGTTAATAGGTTGACTCGAATTGAGTTACGCTCTGCTTCTGAAAGCTTTTCCTATGTAAATGTAAATCCATGCCAGCAAACGAAAAACCCGTAGGAGTATACAAATGATACCGTTGATTATAACCGAGTAGGAGTTTCACACAAACTTGCCAGTTTCTACATTTAGCCACATTTACGTATTACATGTAAAACCTATATAGGTACACACAGAGAGTTTCTAAGTAAGAAGGTTTACTTTGAACTAAAACAGACAGAAGCAGACAAAAGTTTTAATATTTGCGACAAAGTGACGTCTACGAGGTTTTGGCTTTACACAAACTGCTAATACTACTTAATTCTAGCTGAGCTGGAGCTACGAACATTCCACATAGCAAATACATACCACACAAACACACACACACGGTAGGTTAATAATATAAATGGCAAGTTAAGTATCACTACTACTATCTGTAATTGTAATATCAATATCAGTATTAGTAAGTAGTAGTCGCTGTCGATACATTCAAGTCAGACACGTCAGAAGTAATTCGTATATTATATTCTATTGTCAATGTCTGTGTAGTTTATATATTAATTTTGTATATATTGCACAGAGACATTGTGAAGTGGGTCTAGTTTCCTTCAACCTGTACAATTGAACAGTACTCAACTCTGTACACGGCAACATCAGTAATATACCAAAGCTGTACTCTATTCTACTACATGAAATTACAATTCATATATTATTATTATTGATAATAGTAAAACAATACTACATAAAGAAACAAGGTCTTTCGTCTGTAGCTCTTGTCTGCAATATTCATAACACAGCCACTACTATTGCTCTTTTCAGAGCAGAAAAGAAGATACCTCTACAACAAATTGTATTATTCTTTCACAACATCAACGAGACACAACAGAATTGTATTCACAATCAAATCACATAAAACGACGACTGTGTAGTATACGACTATAGCACTTAAATAACTATAGCAAAATAATCACGCTCTGAAATATTACTATCACGCACACATACATGAAATAATATTCTGTACAGCAAAATATTTTTCGTCATAATACTACAGTAGAATATAATATACTGCATATATTTCTATATACAGTGAACATTCAAAGTTTTAACGAATCTGTAGTACGCTATTGTGTATTACATGCACTTTGCCTGAATTGGTGTCTACTATATACTCTCTGTTTAAGTGTGTGCCATTATATTACTGTCTCTGTCTCCTGTGTCCGTATATTATAGGTTTATATACAGCAGAAAGTGTTTTCACGGATTAGTAAGTTACACAACGAACACTACACTTATACGACTACTTGAGACAAAGGATTTACTAAAACAGTAGTAACGGAGTACGCGAGTATAAAATACTTGTATAAATAACATTCAACTGTATAACGAAGTATAAGTTGGCATTTGGCTCCCTGGTCGGGTTCCAGAGTATTCATACGTATATATACGGCTGTGTACTTGTGTAAAGTAAAACATAGAGCAGTATTAGTTATAATGTGATAGAACTATTGAATTTGCAAAAGTATATAGATATATTTTGCAAGATTTAGCAGAAGTATAAAAAGTTGCTATAAGTGTGATGTTGTAAATGTGAAGAGAGAGAGAGAGACTGAAAATAAAAGGAACGTTTGCAATATTGAATTAAAACGTAGGAAAGTGCTGCTGCAGCTTTTACGTTGGCTGTGTGGACGGATGGTGGTAGGAGTGAAGTGAAGAGAGTTTTTGCTGACTGGACAGTTTTCTCCCGTCTTTGAGAGTAGACAGACATAGAGTTCTGGATTTCCAGCGAGAAAGGATTCAAACGGAACTTGGAGCTGCTCCTGAAGGTCTTGTCCTTTTCTTGGACGTGTATATCTTTGCCGAAGCTCAGTGGACATACCCACAGTACACTTTTGATCCTGGTCCTGGCGAATTTGCCTGGCCAATTGAACTTTACAATTTAATGGTGAAACAAAGTCTTTTTCAAGACACCTCTGTTTCTTCGGTGTCAGTGGCTCCTGGAAAGGTCTTCGCATCCTTCCGCCACTCGGCTGCTTTCTTCTTAACTGCCTCTTTGATTGCCGGAAAGGAATCATCCTTTGAGCCAGTAATTTACTTTTCTTTTTCTTTTAGTCATAAATTTCACATTTTTCAAATTATCCAAACCCAAATGAGTGATGTAAAAAATATCGTCTTTACTTATTGTGCTTAATTCATTTTTTGAGCCTTTACGGATTCTTTATAATATGATGAAAAAGTAAGTGATATGAAAGAAAGTTCACATAGAAAATTTAGTGTTCCCTTAGAAAAACATATGGTTCCAATATTTTGAAACAGGATTGCTTTATAACGTTTACGTACATATAAGCGAAGTAAAAGTTTAACTTAGGGTAAAATAATCATTTGTGGGAAAACCAATTTGTGTTAACTCATGAATGAATCATTCGAGTATAGCATATAGGCATTCGTGAAATGAAAACCAAATTGACACATTAGAAGCATTGAATTGAAAATTTTACAAAATAAAATTCGAATCGTAGTGAATTTAAAAAATCGAAGTCTCCAAATATTTGCGAACTATATCGGCTTAAATTAATTTACATAGGGAAGCAGATTCACACTCGAAAAAAATATTTATTGCAAAAGTAGAATAAGAAGGAATCATGGACTGCAAAGTTTTAGAGCTTGCATACCCCCCTGATACAATTATTTTGGCATACCTAGATAGGTTTCGGTTTCACTCTTGACTTAGATATTGGTAGAGGTTACATTACAAGATATATCAAAGTGGTCGCAAGAACAAAGTGTAATCTTACGTGGTTTTTCCTGGAATTGCACATTAATATCAATCTTGTATATCTGAATACATATATATTACATATGGCATGATGTGCATGTGTAATAATGATAGTAAACTCCCCCTAATACTCTATTGTTCATGTTTCTAGGAATTTCCACATTTCCTCGTCAATCATGGACGACTTAATGTGAAATTCCACCTTATCGTGGAGAGATAAGAGAACTTATAAAAAATATCGACTTTTCAAGGTTTCTATTGATTATATGTACAGTTTACATTGCATTGACGTACGAAAATTGATCAATGATGCGTTAACAGTGCACAATGCATACATTTCCTTTTACCACAAATTTTTATTTCTCATTAATTTTTTTATAGCCATTGAATACATAATTTTGTGAATATTCATGAGATGACCTTCATCTTGAATTCGAGCAAAACGTCTCTTTGTTCAGAATATTCTCTATAAATGGTTTGCATTCGCGGTGGTAGTATTCTATAATCTATAATGGTTTTGTTTTCCATAAAATGCATTTCAAACAAAAAAATTCCATAATTATATACAGTCACAGTAGATTCGTTATTTCTTGGTTTAAGTAAAAATGCATGTAATGTGTGACTTTATGCATTAGCCTTGATAATGTCCATCCCGTCATCAATATTATATTACACATAAAAGAGTACAATAATAATATTAGTAGAATAAAGCAATTTCTGATAAACACGTAGATATTTTCTATACTGTAATAAATAAAGCTGCTACTTCCAAATCACCATTCATTCACAAACAAGTCCCCCAGGCGCAGGCAGAAATGATTCAGTTTTTATAACCCAACATTAATAGCACTCTACCCCATCGGGAATCAAAAGAGTGCCGAAACTCATAAAATAATGTTAATGTTCTGCACTGTGTGCGTACTCAGAACACAGGTAGAGTTACCAGAAACATAATTTAAAATCACTTACCTAGATCGTGCAATGCAAAGAATAGGGGGAAGCTAAATGCGAATTACTTTGACCTCCTTATACTATTATTATATGCAAAGCATAGGCAAAGTATGTATATGTAGAAGTATTAAATACGATGAGACTGAGATTCACAAAAACAAAAATATTATAATAATATATAGAACAATACTATCTTTCTATCGTCGCATGTTAGAATAGAATTTGCGCATCAATAAATTAACATCATGTTGTAAATAACATTTCTATGTCAGTTTTATAGAATTTTCTATCTTAAAGCACGTAGGGAAATGGAATGACGTAGGAAATAGAAAAGTACAAAGCGGAACATGTTCTTACGAATCAAAATCGTACATTAACCTTTTTGTTAAATGTAACATTGTTTATACACATTAACTCGTGACAAATTGCAATTTAATGATGTTATCAACTAATGAACTATCAACTATAAAATTTAATAATTCATCAATCCTTGACATTTTTCCTCGTAGGGTTAGCATTCCTAACGTCCGAGCCATATATATAGTCGGCGACTATATCAAAGGATTGATTTGAAACGCTAAAAGACACGGAACAAATTACACAGTACCAGAACCACATATCCACACCAGACGGTCAAGAAAAAACATAAAAAAGCAAAATGGTTTTCGATAGCGGAAATGATGACTTTACTATGTGCCAAAGACAAAATAATGCTCGTTGGGAGTACGACTCTGGCATCGAAGATACTGTGGAGATTGGGAAGCCGTATTTGAAAAATCAACGATTTGACTCCGGGGTCATTTCCGACAAGAGCATCATTATGGGCAAAGCGGGGGTTGATTCAGACGTAGCTGTTTTTGTAACAGATGCATCTGGGAAGGTTGAAGGAAGCGGGGGGATTCTAGACGCTTCATCTCCAATCGACATTGTCATTGTCCCAGCCACCGACAATAACAGCGAAAATGACAACTTGGTCAATAACAACAACAACAATAATGATGCAAATACCAAATGCCTGGATTTGGAAGATCCATTATTGGCCGGGGTCATTATTACTCCAAGACTGAATGGGAGTCAGGACAGTGACGATGGAAGTGGAGCCAGAACTCCCGGAATGGCAAGTGCCTCTTCCAGAGTTTCTTTGATTTCCGTGGACAAAGCAAAAAGAGCTTTGAAAGATGATACCTGGTGGACCATTCTCACACAAATGGGAATTCCATTCCTTATTGCCGGATTGGGAATGGTTGCTGCTGGCATAATTCTAGAAATTGTCACGGTACGTATTTTTTCAAACAATTTTATTTTTCCTCATTGAAAACAATGCTTAGACTGTTAGATTTATAAATTAGATAGATATTTTCTATTATATTAATTGCATTACATGATACATGCAATAACAGTCAAAACAATATGTTTCGATGATGGGGGAGTTCGTGTATAGTCGTTGATGAAAAGTGTGAACAATTCAAGGACTTCATTTCATGGATGGTCATTGGACTTTCACACGTATTTAAATTCCATGTTGCACACACAGTCATATTATATAAGCTGATGATGCTTTTTCCTATAGGAGTATCACATAAGGATGTTTATAAGTGCATGTGATCGTAGAATGTAAATTCATGGGTGAATTGCGATGATACAGATAGACATTTTCATGCATATCGTGTTTAAATTCTCTATTTTTTCTTAAAATGAATTCCGAAGAGGCATTCAGAATTCGATGCATGTGAGTGATATTCGATCAGTACATGTATGTAATTAGTGGTTATTATTAGGTACAATAAATGTATGCAATACACGAATCAAGCTTAGTAGCGTGGGTAAAATTACTAATTGCTTTCTGATAAAGAACAACCAACAGGAGGAAAGCATTTATTGCTCTTCTAATACCACTCTTAGGAATATCACCAAAATGTTTGGCTCATTTCTTAGTTGGTATTGTTGTGTTTGTCTTGTAAGATACCGGAAGATAATGATTAGTAGAACACAAACCCTTTTTAATTATTTTGCTCACAAATTAGTGTCAATGCACTTGCTCTTGCTGAAAGGGTTAATGAATTCTCAAGCTAGCTATTTAAAAGTGAAATATGAGCTGTATATAATAGTAATAAGGCAATTGGTTTGTGATAATACTGATAAAACAAAATATTTTTTAAGCAAAGCCTTTCGAATTATTTACAAAACATTATGGCACGAAGAAAATAAAACTACAGATAGGAACACTTAATCGTTAAGAGTTTAGAAATGCATGCTACAGTTACTAATGTTAAAACGTAGCCATGTTGTAAAAGTAATAAAAGGAAAAGTAATGGTATAATATTATGCGATAAAGAATGCTTGGGAAAAGGGACTATAATGTTCCATGGAAAGAATTATTGAACTTGAGAAACGGTCGCATCAGTAAAATTGTAATCAGCAAAGGCATTAAAGATTTAAACCCATAATTGTGAACTTAGTAGAATATTTGCTACAACGAGCAAGCTTTTCTTATGTACATTTTTACATTTCCACTGACATAATCTTTTAATGCGAGTCACATTACCAGATTATGTAACAAATTGCTACTTTACACTCCTACCTAAATTACAACAGAATTGAAAAAATATTTTGCATAGAAATCTCCAGCTGAATGGCTTAAGTAATAATGAAAGTGTTAAGTTAGCTTAAAACATTACACATTGACGTAGATAGTGTTGGTAAAAATGTCTGTCTTTAAATCCGTTAATCTCTGCAGACACAATGTGTCGAATTCCGATTAGTTCATAATTGTCAAAGCCAGCACATACTTTGTTTATCTGGCAAACACTTTGTCATTTGTAGTAGAAGTGCTTATATATGTCTAAAAAGATTTAAAATTTGATTAATGAAGCAACTTATTAAGTAGATAGTTTAGCCATGGAGTAAAGTTCATTTGTAATTAAAAATGTTATTGTTATTTCAAACAATGATTCTACACTTTAAACTAATTTACATGTACTTTTTTAAATTCTAAAATAGAAATGGGTGGTTTTCATCGAATTACCTGAATTGGTGATCCTGGTGACTCCTCTGCTGGGACTGAAAGGCAATTTGGAAATGACTCTGGCTTCCCGTCTTTCGACTCATTCTAATATCGGAAATTTGGAAAACCGAGAGAAAAGATGGAAAATTTGTTTAGGGAATCTCTGCTTGGATCAGCTTCAAGCGATTGTTTGCGGACTGGTGGCCGCTCTGATTGCCATTGTCACATCCTTCATTTCCGATGGAAAAATAGTTCCTTCTCATATATTGCTGTTGTGTTCTGCAAGTATTATAACTACTAGTTTTGTTTCTATTGTATTGGGTTCGACGATGATTTCAGTCATTCTTCTCACACGTCGTTATAAATTAAACCCGGATAATATCGCGACACCGGTGGCGGGCAGCTTGGGAGATGTGGTCACTCTTGGAGCACTTTCACTTCTTGCCAGTGGAATTTGGAAATTGATGGCTGGTAAGATTTAATTTTAAAATATAAGTCATTATTTCAATTTTAATAGTTTTCATTATGTGATGAAATAATAAAATTCCTCCGGTTTTTGCAGTTTGGGGTGGATTTCCGTATCTCATTTTTGCAGTGTATCTCTGCATTTTGCCCGTGTGTATTTATAAGACATATCATAATGAATATACCAAAGAAGTTCTTATTCAAGGTTGGCTCCCGGTTCTCATTTCGGTGCTTATCAGCACGTAAGTAGATTAAACTGATAATATTTACTTTTTTCTTTTTAATTTTTAATTTTTTTCTCATTTTTAATGACTTTTTTTATGTTGTGCAGTGGAGGAGGTGTTATTTTGGATAAGGCACTTGAAAGGCACGATGGAATAGAATTGTACCAGCCTGTTATAAATGGAATTGGTGGAAATCTCGTGAGTGTCCAAGCAAGTCGGATTTCATCTCAACTTCACAGAGACTGTGTTCGAGGAATTCTCCCAAATAGTGGTTCAGTTTTTGAATCTCCGATAAAAGTATTCTTCTCCAAAGGTGAGATAAACGTTTTTTGACAAATATTTTACTGTTTTCTTCTGCATAATTTTGTGATAGTCATTCTGTTCCTTTAATTAAAGGAGTATTTTAAAAAATTGAAAAAAGAAACATTGATTTAATTTCTTATTTTGTTCAGGTGGTCATTCAATGTCTGCAAGGCTGTTACTTTTGATGGCAATACCTGGCCATTTGATTTTTGCTTCTGTCTTACGTCTTGCATCACCCAACTCTCAACTCGATGCGTTGTTCCTTACAGTTTACGTTGGAGCGGCTTTGTGCCAGGTAAAATCGCACATCTTAAATAAAAAGTACCGATCCGTTTTTTCTTCAAATTTTTGATGACACTTTTAATGGCAAAATATTTTTTTGTTGACTTTAGATTGCCATATTGTTGTACATTGCTAAGATTTTGACAAATCTTTGCTGGAGACGAAAGATCGACCCGGATACAGCCACGATTCCATATCTCACGGCTTTCGGGGATTTATTTGGAAGTAGTTTCTTATTTGCAGCATTTGAATTACTCATGTTACTTAGATAAATTATTTTCGTTTTATCTCAAATTCTCACTGGAGAGAAGAAGAAATTTAAGAATTTTATTACATTGAGAAAATATTTGTTTAAAGCTTATAATATGCATGGAAAACATTTTATGTACAAACTTAAGTATTAGGCTGGCTACAACTAGTTGCCTAGTATGGTTTATTCCACCATGACCAACAGAAAGCTCTTTTAGGCTGTTTTGGACATCACTGTATTTATTTTGGTGGACCATTTTGGCAAAGTTCAAAGAGTCATTGTGTACTTAGGATTAAAGCAGATAAACAGAGTACTGCCACACAAATTATCTTTATATATGCACGTGTCTTAGAATTTTTGTGTCAAAACTACTATTTTATTGCTCTTAGGTAATTGCTTTGTTATTATTACTTATTACCAGTAACTAAATGGTTTACGACTACTATTCGAAATATCTGTAAAACCTTCCAATGCAATATATCTGCAGAATATTATGCAACAACAATTTTATTAACAATTAAACAAAGCCTGTGATTTTTCTCAGATATTATAATTTATCTGGATATTGGGAAGACTTTTGTTTTCCATGATATTATTATAATATTATGAGTACTAACACTCAAATGTTCCTTTTAATTCTTTTACTACTGTAACTGTACCTATCCTTATATAGAGTTGCATAATAAATTACTCTACAGTACCAACAAACACCAGCAGCAAAACTTATCATTGTTTACAGAACCCATTTGTATTGTACGCTGAAAGTTCCTATAATAATGGTTCGAATTCAAATAGAAGCCAAGAAAAAACGATTTATGATCAAATCCCGGAGCAATATACAAAACTTTAACTTTGTATTTTCAATGTCATTGTTGAATGTAATAAATCGAATGAAAACTCCATATTATTTTCACTATCTACTTAACACTCCATTATTAGTAGATATAATGTCAGCATTTTCAGCATTATAACTTTGAAATAACGAATTAACTCAATCTTGGCAGCTAACAGGTATTTTTATCATGTATAGTTAATATAGTACTTATGTATAACTAGAAATGCTTATAAGTAGAATCAATCAGTATGTAAACGAATATTAGGACTATTAATTTTACCATTCACATAGTAAACCATAAATCTATTTCAAAATGGTGATTTTTGCCCTTGTGAGGAAAAATGTACTGAGATATTGCTGCCAAAAGTCTATGGTTTGTCTAAAATTATATAGACACAATTTGGTGTCACGCTGGAAATATTTTTCGACTTATACGTTTAGAAATATTATACGTGTACAAAAATATTTCCTTTATAAACTCTGTTAAGCGATTCTCTAAACTTTATTTCTGTAGTAACTGTGGAAATTGAGTACCTACAGGCAAGGAAACTCCTACAGGCATGTCTTTCGCATTATTCTTGCAAACATAAAATATCCTTGCATAAAAGAATCTAATAAGTCATATTTTATTACTAACCACAATTTTACAAGTTAAGTAGAATCTAAATTTTTGTTCGACGATGGAAATATTGTGACATGACATTTTAGGTTAAATACAGCTTAGGTGTTCACAGGTAGGAATTAAATATCTCATATCTTTGGCTCATTGAAATTTTGAAATCCCACCATGGGATGGAATATTGATGCGTGGGATTTCTACGCATCAATATTCCTGATTAAAAGTTTGTAAACATGTGCGTTAAATATCTTAATAAACTATATAAAAATATGGTGAATCAAGCAATCCGATTTCAAATACGGTAATGGCAGGAGTAGAACAAATCGATGATCCGAAATATCCTAACGATTCTGAGAATGCTGTACAACAATCAGAACCCACGATTAACGCAATGAGCAAAGCTGGTGAGAGAGATTCGCAGGCTGATTCAACTATAAATATTGATTCTGTAGTACCGGAGGTAGTATCCCTATCTGGTAATCCAAGAAAAACAAATGACAAGCCGGAAACTGCTTTGGGAATCTTCACGGAAATGTCAATTCCCTTTTTCACCGCCGGACTTGCTATGGTAGCTGCAGGAATTCTTCTAGAACAGTTTATTGTAAGTATTTATCATTGATTTACTTTTTACTTACGGGGGAGGGGGTGGTGAGGAATGATTATTTTCAGTTAATTTAATCATTTTTTGTTTTTCCTAGCGTTACCCGGTGTTTACGAATATCAAAGAAATGATCATATTGACGACTCCGCTTTTGGGGCTTAAGGGTGATTTAGAAATGACATTAGGCTGCCGACTGTGCAGTCAGGTTCACATGGGCAATTTCGAAAATAAAAAGCTCCGAAATAAGATTTGTTTTGCAAATCTGTGTCTCGATCAACAACACGCAATTGCTTGTGGAGCTGTTTCCGTTGTTGTGGCTGTGCTGCTAAGTCTCTGTGTCCATGGTTCGCAAATTGGTGATCCTCATCTTGGAGTTTGGAAGAGTTTACTTATTATGTTTGCTGCTGGAGTCTGCACAGGAAGCATTTGTTCCGTATTTCTGGGTTCGGTAATGGTATCTGTTGTAGTAATTACACACAAATACAATTGGAATCCTGATAATGTTGCGGCACCGATAGCTGGCAGTTTGGGGGATGTGATGACACTTTGTGCTTTGACTTTCATCAGCCAATTTCTATACGATCAAAGAGTCAGTAAGTTTCTTGCTACCTGAAACAATTTTTTTAGAATTGAATATTTTTAGTGTTTTTATTGTTTTTATTATTACTATGCATTTTTAGATCACATATGGATTTCCTACTTCATTCTTACAATTTTCTTCACCATTGTGGCTCCGTTGTGTTTCATGGTAGCGTATCGTTGTGACCAAACAAGATATGTTCTAAAAGAAGGATGGCTTCCAATTATTTTCTCTGTTGTTCTTAGTGCGTAAGTAAAATATATTTATAATCATACTTCTGAGTATTGATATTATCATTACGTTTCGACCAGAACATGTTAAAATCTTAGTTGGTCGTGCTGGAAAATATTTACAGATTTGGAGGTTTATTTCTGGAACAGTCCTCGGCGAAAACCGCAGGAGTAGCAACATTGTATCAACCACTCATTTCGGGTATCGGCGGAAATTTAGTGAGCGTGCAAGGTAGCAGAGTTTCCTCACAATATCACCGAGACTACCAACCGGGTGTTCTTCCTGAGGGTGTAGTAGTTTGTGAATCCCCGATTCACGCATTTTTTGACAAAAGTAAAACAAAACATTTAAAAATTTATTAGATAGAACTGATGCAATATGTCAGTAGATTTGATTAATTAAAATTGTTTAGATATAAATGCTGTCTCTGCCCGGCTATTATTATTCCTGACGATTCCGGGTCACTTAATGTTTACGGCGGTAGCACATTACTCAAGTGTAGCTCTTCATACTACTGAAACAAAGCCTGGACCTTGCTACACTGTTTACGGGGCCGTATTTGTTGTGCTATTCATATTTGCAGCTCTGCTTCAAGTAAGTAAAAACTACAGAAGATTATGAAATGAAAAAAACTCCTATTAATGTAAAGTGTTAAGGAATGCAATTAAATAAACTGAAATTCTTTTACCAGGTCACCTTACTTTTATACATAGCAAAAATCATGATTAATATTTGTTGGAAGAGGAAACTTGACCCGGACACTACAACAATCCCGTACCTTACAGCGTTTGGTGACTTGTTTGGAAGTGCATTCCTGTTCATTGCGTTCCAGATTTATTTCGCAGTGTATAAATGCTGGTACAGTTAGATTATCAACAGACTTAATTATTCTGACTGATTATTAACTGATGACTTGATAATAATCATACCTACCCGTACTACCCGACCTTGACCTTCTTTCAACATCAGATATCTCGACTTAAGATTGCTACTAAGAATTTTAAACTTAATTTATATCGTGAAGAAAAAAATTCCACATTGTATAGTAGAATGCTGATTTTAAGTCTTCCATGTCTTAAGAATATAAAATTCGACCAACCATTGATGAAATGTAATAAAGACAAAAATTTAATAAGCTTCAAATTAAATGTATGGTTTTAGATTTCTATAGAGTAAGCACTTCAGTAGTAGTTTATTCTTTGAAGAATATCCGTCAACATTTACATTGATTGCCAAAAGACACGGAACATT
>JABASD010003310.1:0-20831 GCA_019776165.1 Pogonognathellus flavescens
GATAGATCTATTAATTCTATTCACATAATTTTTATATACAAAAACTAAAACCGCATTATGGTGTAAGTAGGAAAACTTTGGCAGTAATACTCACTCAGTTTTCAATTAAATGAACATAGAGGTATGTATTTGTACGTAAAATAGGAGTCGCTGCGTGGAAAATAAATCTGTTATAGGTAGTAGTATTGTGGTATCTTGGACGTGACACATATGTAGAACGAAATCGTATGAGACTGCTTTTACTTTGCCTGACTAGAGTATGAAAAAGTGTAGAATATCATATGTTACTTAGACTGTAGACCGCTGAATGAAATATTACAACATGACTCGGAAACGTCGATCTAAATAATTAACCGGACCAGTGGGGTAGTTAAGGTTTCGCAAAGCGTATGACTTATGAACTGCGAAAAGGAATAGCAGTTGCCGAGAAGCAGCCTTAGTAACTAATACTCTAAATGAGGACGTGCTCATTGCAAACATTTAGACGAAATTTTCTCATACAGATTGCACACACTTTATACAAACTAAGGTTATAGTCCACTCCACGATATAATTTAGGTACTCACTTCTATCATATTCACCTAACACCTTCTATACACAGAAGGCATTCATACATAACACATTAGCACGGCGGAAATATAATTCGATCGAAACTCAAGAAACGAAATGAAAACGCAGCTAAATCGACATAGCTTGTACTATTTATTTACCGAAAAGGAGTTCTACTTCTAAGCTTTATGGTGAAAGAAAAGGAAGGTGGTGGTGGATGAGACTTAGACAGGCAAGTCAACTCTAGGGAGTTTAAATAAAGTCTGACTTTGTCTTACCTTTAGTAAAGCTGATGCTAACGCATAATACCTGTACCTACATACTATAGCTAAATGAGTACTAGGAGCAAATTCAAAAATCAGCCAAGTAAACACAGCAGTTACGTCCGAATTAAATATGTAGGCAAGTCAGACGATTCATAGGCACCTTGCGCATATAATATTAAATGCGTTGCGTGTACATGCATTTGTAGGACACAGCTATGCCACTAGACTGACTAGACTTTAATGGTTGAATAATGTTGTAAAGAATTTTTGTTGAGGTGTAGATTAAATAGGAAACCTAGCTCAAATATCTTTCGCATTTATCCAAATAACTTTGGTAGTATTTTACCGGAAGTTCTAAGACTTCCTATTTTCTGTCTACAGTTTGACATTTCTTCGAAAAAATGAAAGAATACATTATGAAAGAGCATATTTTTAGCGTCCATTTCACGAAAGGAATTTTCGATTCGACTCTCCATTCCAGAGAAATCATCGAATAGCAAGGGGAATTGCAAGGAAATTGCACAGGTAGCCCAACCCATCCTTAAGAGAAACACGACCAGAAAGAAGGAGACATTAGAAAGAACTCATGTGAGAACTGGGATAGTTCAATAACGCTCTCCATGTTACCAGGTAGCGTAGCCACTAAGGGTAACAGCACCCACAGCATTTAGTTAGATAATTGAAAAATGCATAGGTAAGTCTTTACACAGTAGTATACGTTGAGTTTTGAAATGAACTACATGGTGAGTCTAGCATATTATATTCATCTCAGCAGTAGTTCATTTCAAATGAAAATCCACTGTAGCATATTATAATCCAGTGCTCTGCTATAAATTGCCATTGGGCTGAAAACATATGTATGTAGTACCTACGTTCTACATGCTTTGTGACACGTAATATTTCGAAAGCCTAAAACTGATGAATGTTTACATGTCAAGAATATGCAGGAAAACTGAAGAATGGTTACTGGAAATTATGCTTAATTCAGTACTTTCTAAAATACAGTAAATCCTATGTAAAACTTAACAATTAAACAGTTAATTTGGAGCGGAGAAAATGTACATCCGAATGTTAGATGCTGTCTCGTCGAACTCTGTGAATTTTTTGCTCTTTCACTAGCAACAATAAATACCTTTCTTTACGTAATACAATTGGTACAAAATTTGAAATTAATACTAAATGACATACATATACATTTACGTTCAAACACTACACGCTTAAATGAAAATACGCATTTATAAGTCAACATGAGACTTATTATTATGTAATGTTGCACAGTACTTATATATTAACTTCTTTCAATATTGTCGAGTAGCAGAAACATTTCCAGAATAACTGTGGTTCAATGGCATCCGATAAAGAGTGCCAGTGATCCAAGTAAGCATCAAAACACATTCTTTACTATGATGTTACTTATATCATCCATGTTACTATGTGACAATGAAAATTTCTTGTCTACCAAACGGGCGACCTAGACAATTGTAAACGACTGGAATTTTTTGTCCTTATTTCTTTACTTACTGTCATACACCAAACAACTCTAGTAAATAGCTACGTAGCTAGGATTCGGAATTGGAAAACAATACCTTGGTAGTAAATATAAAAGAATTTTGTAAATTGCTTGTAAGACCTTTTCAGATGATCTTAAATCACAATTTTACTTACTTGCAATACTTCTAAATAAATGACTGTTTATTACAAACGTTGTAAAACATTGAAAGTATCTGTCTGCTGAAAAGACCGAAACTGTATATAGCACTACTACTGCTGGAGCTGGGAAGAAATATTGCACTCACATGAAAAACATCTGACCCCAGGATCTAACACATCCTGGGGTCAGATGAGAGTTACATAAGACCTAAAAGACGATACGATGGTAGCATGAAAAGCACTGACATCAATACTTGATTAGAAGCCCAAATACTCATGCTCAGGGTACGGTTCAAATTTTGAGGCAACTGCACTAGTACTAAAGGAACGAATTTATAAACCTCTTGAACGAAGTGTCTTGTGAGTAGCTTATGGGTTATCTCATACAGAGTTGAAGTAAACTTGAAAGCCATTTCTGCACTCACAACCGTCAAGCTAAGATTGTATTAGAGACAGTTTAGGTCACAGAAGAATCGGATGGGTGAAATTATCAACGAAATCTATATACTGTTAAAACACTCCTAAGTATAAGTAGGAGTCGTAAGAGAGTACGTAGAAGTATCAGGGCCGCTTTGCTAATCGTGTGTTACTTGGTCTAACTCTAACCAAAGTGTTCTGTGTACTATCCTAGAGGAACATTTGCAGCAGTGCATTCAAACATATAGTAGTTGGTTCGTGTGTGTATAAGAAGTTAGTACATACATACCTACTGCGTATGCATTATACATTCACGATAAAATAGAGTAGTTGAAATGAAACAGAGGAAGAGGGAAGAAAGACATGACATAGCTAGAAAGAGCAGGAGAAAGCAAGTGTAGTTTTCCAGCGGAGCGAGGCAACTAAAGCCATAAATGGAGAATGGCAATGTAGGGAATTTGCAATGGAAAGGCTATTACTATACCATGCTGGCCAAATGAATCAATTTTAATGACTGCTACCAAGTGGAATGAAATGAGATGAAACTCTCAACTTTATAATTCATTACGTTTCTCTTAGTAATACTCCTTCCTTCGCATTGTCTTTAGTTCCTTATGCATTCTCTCTTCGCTTTCACTTGATTTTACAGTCAGAGTTGTAATGTCAAGTCATGCCAAACCAAGTCAAACCAATATGTACCATCGCTCTCTCTCTGCATAGTATTGGTTGTCTATACGCGGGTATTATACATTATCACACTTTTCCTTATTCAGTGGTGGTGGTGCCGCTTTTGCTGACTTTCAGAGAATTCAAGATTCTTCAGGTCTACTAAACAGTTTCTTATCTGTCCTTGAGACTATTCCGCCTGTGAATGGTTTAAATGAAATGAAAATGCTAGCAGTGTAGGTATATGTAGTATGTAGTAACAGTTTGTGCAGTCGAAGTGAGAGTTCGTTTATTTATACACTACTGTTTTGAACGAGTCTACAAACAAGAGGACACCTATACGCTATATACTTACCTATAAACAGAAGAGATAAGATATGATAATAGGAATAGGTATGGAAATGTCGTACTTACTACTTGGTACGTCAATCGAATGGACAGCTGACTCCATTATTTGGTTATCAATACTGTTCCACATAAATAACCAAGTCACACTTATATAAATAATAGTGAATGATTGCTATTCTTCTCTTCAGCTTTGTCTGTCGCACATTTCATAAAAAGCACATCAAGTCAATAGTTATGAAGGAGCGAAGCAGCTTTATAGCAACGGGCCTGTCTACGTATATGTACTCTATATATTATGCAAATTTTAATTTAAAGTAATCTTTACAAATGGTAAATTTTTTATGCTTTATTAAATGCGTTTACTAATGTAGCTCTTTCAGTTGGGAATGCGATGCGATTGATCATATGGTTGGGGTGGAAGGAAGGATTATGCCAGTGTTAAGAAAAGTATACGCAATAAAAAATATTTTTCATGTAATTATTGGCTATTACTGCTCTTATTTATTGGCCTGCATGGAATTAACAATTCAAGGTCCTTCAATTGAAAATTTCTTTTACTTGCATTTAAATTAATACCTAAGTAAATTCTTGTAAAGCTAATTTTCTAGGTCCCTATTCTGAATAATTGTACAGTCCGGGGTCGCTCTTTCGTTGAGTTTAGAGAAAAGTTCATGGTTTGGATTTGAAAGTCAAGTTATGAAAACATGGTATACAAAGTATACATTGTTCTGTACAGCAAAGTCAAGCGAGTCATTTGAGATGTGAACACAGTCTGTAGATTCAATTCTACAAACATGTTTTATAGCTCTGGCATTGTAGTATTGTAATTATTATCCCATCCAAACATGGTCCTCGTTTCGTCTTGTTCGTGAATTATTAATGAACCTACTAAGCTGTTGGTCGCTTTTAATTGCTCTGTGTATGATGTGTTTAGTCCTGGGAATATTTCTGGGAATTAAATTCACTGTGTTTGTAGACTTGTGAGATTACGACACACGAATAATAATGGTATCCTTTATCACTACCAACAATTGACCCGTTTGTAGACAGATCGAAAGCATAATGCGTAAACAACCGCGCGAGAATTGTCATTATGGATTCTATTCTAATAATAGAACTCACTTTGAAACGCGATTGTTAATTTACGATTCATTCTGTTTTGAATAGAATTCCTATTTGTTATATAAAGCATCAACTATCATCCACTGTATCGTACTTCTTAACAGCAAAAGCAAATACATACAAAACTACTACAAATTATATGTCTGACAAACTTCAACCAAGTTACTCTTTTGATTGTGTACAAATGCAGGGAAAATCAATAACAAACTTTATCCATTTTACACTTTACGACTAGTACCTAACTAATAATTTAGAAGGGGAAATCACTGTAGTGTGTACTTTGTATGTCAAAACTGTAACAACTTTAGAAAGTTCCAATTCACATATATGTATCTATATACTAAGTAAGTATCTAATCTGCGTGGCATGTCAAAGAAAAATTTAGACATAATAGGGAAGAAAGTGAATTGTCATGCTTCTCAGTCATTATGACAGCTCGTGAGAAAACCATCCGGTAATAATACATTTTCCGAAAAGACTACGAGTAAGTAATACACACATTCACTTCCCTTCACTCATATACAAAATTCTGCAGTTAAATATAGCTGAACCGTACACTTTACACGATATACATTTATATACACTTGAGAATAGCATAATCACACCAACTACCATCCGAGAACTACTACAGAGTATGCCTTATATACTATCTGAACAAAAAACATGTGAAGAAGTGTTTTTTGCATTTGAAGGCCTTGCAGTCGGAAGAAAGAGCGTATTTATGGCTTCTGTTGTAAAGGACGTACACAGTAAAACAGCTGAAGCGAATAAAGTTGAGTGAAAGTGAAAGCAAATAGCAAATCTCAGACTGTAAAGGATGCACAAGTTGTAAGTACATATTTACCCCATAGCCGATATAATACAAATATAACAACAAAAATCCCAAATCAAACTACGTCATAGAAGAGAACACACAGAGAGCTGTACATGAAAATTCAGTCCAACTGTGCTTAAGATGAGAGCACAGAAGATTCAACTCTCCTCCCACTTTCACCCAAAGAAAGCAATGAAAAGCAACAATACCCAACATCAAAGGGAAATGAAAGAAAAGCGAAAGGAAAAAAACAGTTAAGTATCAAACATTCTCTCCTTTTATGCCATTCAGAAAAGAGGTACGTATTACTCCTAGTACCACCGCTGAAAGCATACAGCTCTACAACTCCACAATGAGTATATGTAGCATCGTTCAATGTGTGTTGTTACTTGTTCAGGTGCTTCAGCTAAACTATTTCACAGTCATAATAATAATGACATGATCCTTCATATCCTTCTTTATTTACTTCCTTTTTTCTTTTCCTTCTAAAAGTAAAGAGTAACAGAATACTACTTAACTACTAACTAGGTCCCCAATTCGGGAGCTAGCCAGGATATTACATACTTTCCCATTCTAATACCACCAAAATGGAAGAATAGTACAACGTATTGTTTGAAATGATGTTACCGCTGCAGTTTTAAGAAGCCTGTGCTGCCTTGCTCTTCTCGATTTCTCTTTTATGCGGCTCTAAAATCTCTTTTAGCTAACCTTTGAAACATTAGTACAAGAATTTGGGTTCTACTGTAAGAAGAACATAATAAGGTAGTGGATTTCACTGTCAGGAATGAAACAGTATCGATTTCAAAATCCTGCTATTAATTCCACCAGCATTATAATCAGCATTATATACCTCCTTTGAAAGCTTTTGATGCATATTTTTCGAAGTAGTAGTACTTCATCTTCAATCACTACACAAAGTAATACTTTGTGTAGTGATTGAAATTACAGTGCTTTGATAGAATGCTGTAATAGCAATTACTGCAGAACTTTGCCATAGATAAATTGCAACCTATTCATGCTTTCTTATTTCATTACGCATCAGATCTTTTACAGATAAGATTCATTTTTCAATTCATGCAGGAACAACAAGAAATGACACATGAGAACCGCTCGTCTCGTAAATTACAACGATACATAATTCCCTGATTTCCCCAGAATAATCCTGTTAGTTTGTACTCTGTAACATAACAACGCAAATGTTGCTTTGCTACCTAATATTAATTGTAAGTTCTTTCCACTGCAGTCTCACAGCGTAGTTTTAGCTTACCTAATAGAGGAACTCAGCCAACCCAAAATGTTGCGATTCTGACTCCTCAGTCGTGTGTTGGGTTAGGTCGATAAAGATGGGGTCGGATTGGTTTTGAATTTTTGGTACATAAAATAAGGCACGGCTTCCTAGATTCTGTGTTTTGTGTCTATAGAAAACACAGGCTTCTATGAACCGTGGGGTAAAGGTATAAAAACATCACATTATTCCTGAAGAATCAACATTAGCTAAAATTTGTGTAATAATTATCCCTTTGGCTACATTTGGTATACAGTTTAATTACTTTGGTTGGGTTAACTTAGGCTGGAATTGGTTGGTTTCGGTTTGGGTTACGGTGGATTGTTGGGTTCTGGGTTGGGTTAAAGAATTTGGAGGATTAAATTGGGTTGGGTTATGAAAACTGAACTCATTTGATCTTCTACTACCTCGTATTAGTATGTAATACCATACAGTGAACTTACTGAGGCACCCAAGAATTCTCATGAAGCTTCCGCCCCTCCTCTATCTAAAACACAGAGTTGCCTTACGCTTCCGAGGCTCAGATGATTTGTCTGGACTGGTTCCCAATGATCTGGGTAAAACAACATGTAAGTAATGTTGTACGTAATCCAGCAGAAAGAGCAGTTGCAAAGAGCAGTCAGCTGCTAACAAAAAGTTCAGCAAACCCCTAAAATGGCCAGAGAGTATACGGAAGCACGGTCACATCTGAAATGTCGTGAGTTGTTTGTTCCTCTTTCATGATGGACTGGATGCTCAAAGTTATATTTGTATTACTACCTACGTAGTTTATAATATGTAAGAAGGGATGGAGAGTGAAGTAGTGGTGGAGATATATAGGGTGGTCATCAGTATCAGTATCTGGACTGGCTGTCCAGTAATCATATGGTACTTGACTTTCCACTACACTTAATATATAGCTACTCCTAGTGTTGGTGAAATCTATTTGTCAGTATGAACACAAAAAGTCTTATATATCATGTGAGACTGAGAACTAAAGTCACTAGACTGCAGGAAACCCGAAGCTCACAATCACAAACAATTCATATAACGCAAATGTATGTATATAGCAGTGGAAGTCGTGTAAGGAAGAATTAGATGTCTGCATAGTAGACAGAAATGGTATAGTAGTGTCTGGCATGCCGACAAAAAATTACTAATGTCAACTTGCCTAAGTAGGCACTTAGTAGTGCGTTTTCATTTTTACTCGCTATCTGTGCGAGGAGAGAAGCCGCCTTTAAGCATCTAAGACTTTTGGTCTATTTGTTTCTGCCTTTTGCGTCCTTTAGTGTGGAGGGACTCTCGTTAGTTGTACTAAAACTTCTGTACTCTGGTACTATGCGCAATGCGAGGTAAGTAATGGGTTCAATTTCTCTTGTGCGGTAAGAAGAGACAGGGAAGCCTAGCCACGGGTGAAAGCAATACTTTGCATTGCATTATATTAGATTACATTACTTTCTAGTCTATTACATTAGAATCCTGTTTTCTTTCTATTTTTGGGATCCCAATAATACTACTCTTCTTTTTCGTTCATGTTTACGAAAAGGTTAGAGGTGAGCTTATCGCATGACACCATTTGGCAAGATATAAACAGTTGCATCCCATTGTAAGTTATCAGTAGTGTGGAGGCACTGGCTGCCACTACCACTGCAACCCTCCGTACCAATAACACTCACAAACAGCAATCAAGTCAAATAAGCAAGAGAAAAGGAAAGCGGAAGATGAGATTATTTGTTTGGTCCTATTACTTCGCGTGCTATTTTTACTTTTTGTCCTACTAAATGATGTTTCTTTTAGACTCC
The DNA here is from genome assembly GCA_019776165.1 of Pogonognathellus flavescens. Taxonomy (NCBI): domain Eukaryota; kingdom Metazoa; phylum Arthropoda; class Collembola; order Entomobryomorpha; family Tomoceridae; genus Pogonognathellus; species Pogonognathellus flavescens. Next base: position 8,899 of record JABASD010003310.1, read on the forward strand.
TATAGACTCCTGGTAGTTTCTGCATAATGGTTTCAATTTCTATATAGTAGTGTCTCTACTCTGACTGAAGACTGTTTGTTTACTGTTTGGTATCAATGAACCTCACAGAAATAGTAAACTGTCGTAGTAGAATCAAATTTATTAACCTTATAAAAACAGAATCAGAAGATGCTCTGATTGTAATTGTAAGTTATTGACAACAATTAAATCCGACATGCTCCTTGGAATTTTAAATTTCATTATTGACATCTTTATATCGGCAATATCACTACTACAGATATATGTAGGTTAGAAATTATTGCTTGTATTTGAGTATAGGTAATTCACTTTACTGTTTACCTATAGAATTTATTTGCCTATTATCTGTATTTTACTTTGTTACACCTCATTTAGTCTGTCACGAAAAGTACGAAGGAAGCAGCACGTGACGTCAAAATGACGTCACGTCACGAATCGTTAAATCGTTATAAGGAAAAGTTGAGCCAACTTCAACTTTTCGTTATAACGAAAAGTGCGTAAATACGTCACGTTTTATGCTTTACGCATGCTTCGTGACAGACTAACCGCGGTCTTAATGTGTAAGCAATTTATTACAGAGAGTAACAAAGCATTTATTCATGCCTAGCACAAAAGATATCCATCATGTGTTCTTAACTTGTTAGTAATGTTTGCTGGAAGAATATTACTCACTAACTGCCTTGACTGGATACAATTCCTCTTGTAGATCCACTAGAACATCCGCAAATAAATTAATGAGCCTGGACAAGGACATAAGACAAAGATAAGTACAGATATATAGACTACATGAAGAGCATAAATGATATATAATAACCGACAAAGAGAGACGGAAATACTCCAGTGTACTTGGTCTATTTTCTGCTAGTACAGTAGTATAGTTTACTGCATTTATCTATTTATTCTGTTTGGTCTACATTTATTCTCGTATTACGTACTTATTTACTACTACTTCAGCATTACAATTGCGCTCGTGTATTCTTCTTTGCGCTATCAAGCAAGGAATCTGACACTGACAACCGCAAAACAAAGAGCAGCCAACATGGCTTGACAACAGATAATAAATTAGTCCAAGCGTGCATAGATGCACACGACAGGGCAAGAAAGGAAGCAAACTTGGAGCCAAAAGCAAATACATAAACTATGAAGAGGTGGGTTGATGAGAAATGACGTAGACGAGGAAAAGCGATGTCATTTTGTGTCACGCAAGTTTTTCACAGGTGCCTGGAGACTACGAATGCTACACTATTCCACTAAACCATTTGAATTGAGTTAACTGGGCTTCGTGGACTCTGCGATTACAACCACGTACATTATTTCTACATTTAAGATAATGTTTGCCTCTTTACAAGTGTTTTCTCAACTATATGTAGTATGTAGTATATAGCAATTTTTCGGTTTGCATTATACTTATATATTTCTTTCTTTCAACAACATGTCTGACAAAAATTAGGCAGCCCGTCTACTTAACCCGCTTTTCACTTTAAGATCATTTGTTGCAATTGCAAATAGTTACTGTGTTTAATAAATATTCAAATAGGTAATCTATCGATCAGGTTTCATGGGAAAGGGCAGGACACGAAAGCTCGAAGTATTTATGTACCTTTCACCTTATACATATTTTATTCTTTGACTTGGCTAAGACAAAAAGTAAAACGAAGATAGTGTCCTCAACACTTTCTTCGATTAAGTATACTTTGAAGAATGCATGGACACAGTATTATATAGGTATAAAAGCTGAATGATAAATAAGTAGTGTGATTGACATTATGGGTAAATACGTTCTGATAAATACTACACTTAACACTTTTAACATTAGGTACAGAATAATCGTGTAGCACATCGCAGAACTACAAAAATACTTTCGCCCACTCTTCTTGTTTCATATTAGACATTCACAAACTTACAAAGCAAACACTGTACTTGGGTGTGGTAGCCATTCTGACGACTCCTGACTTCTGTATTCACGCATCGAGTCTAATAATACGAATATTGGACACAGTTGTAATCTACAGTAAACATGTCAAGATGCCAATCTATTTTAGTATCCAAAAATAGTACACAAATGTATACACAATGGTAGAACGGCATGTGTTAAAACCGAAGTCACTTTCACTTCCCATTTCGTACTCTACAATTACTCGTATAAAATATTGACAAATATATCTATATAGACATATTTCTAGTGAGAATACTAAAAATAGCCTGATTTTATTTACTGATCGAAAAGATTTCTCACACGCGTGTGTGTGTGGGAAGTGAAAGCATGTGTCTATTTTTCGTTTAGGTATAAGTATATTTTATATGACAAAAATGGGGCTGAAGTAAAACTCGGCACGACATGATGTATATGCTGTCGTTTAAATGTGCAGTGAAATTTCCCCGTGAAAGTAATATTTTTACCCTTTGCATTTTACTACTGCTACTTACCATGGCAGAGTCATTATTATGACTACTTTCAACCTGTGCAGGAGTATGTAAGATTTAAACTAGTAATAGCCTTCAGATATACTGAAGGTAACTTCTACACGTACACAAATATATTCCGTATGAACAAGTAATTAGGAAGTTGTGTGCGCTTTATGCGATATCGCGTGTTTCTCCGAGCTTCATTGTACTCAGGCAAAAAGTTCGTTGCTTTGCGTATTTATTTAGCTGACAAAACTACTCGGCGATAGCAGTTTCGAAATTCTCCGGTGCACACTTAGCACTGTACTTCTAAAAACAACACAAGGCACGCCGTGGATGGAGATATACAATTTTGAGGGCCATAAATTACTTTCATTGCTCTTTCTCCTTGTGGCTCATTCAAGAGCCACGACTGCGAAAGAAATGGAACTTTCTTTACATACGTTTGTATACATACAACAACCGTGTGCATATATACCATCCGCTTTTGCACCTAACTTCTACTATCTCCTACATTATATATTGTATACCATGCCATGTACATCATCAAGTCTCGCTCAGACTTTCATATTATTACAGAGAAGCACACGTTCTTAATAGTTGTTTTCTATTGGATTAAATAGCACTGACAATTGCCTATATAGGACCTAAAGCACAAGTATAAACTGAAGACACGTCTGTTTATTTTACTACGGACGTTGCAGCAGGAAACCACGAGTATCTTTTCTCAAAATGCAATAAGCATTTGTCAAAGATTATGTTATGAGCTCTTGTCATGCTACTTTATATACGACATCCTAAATGCTTTAGCTACTTATCTGCAGATACTTGACGCGCTAGTGTATATTTGACATGATAGTCAATCAAAGTGTGTATTCTCAACTGTTTACTTTCATTGAACACGTATTGCACGCCAGACGAGATACGAGAATCTATGTGATTAATTTTAACAAAACAGTCCATGTTCACATTTATTATTTTAATCCATAGTATAGAAAACAGAGAACACAGTAGCTATCTGTATATACTTATGTACATTGCTAAATGAGATACGAAGAAGAATGCGAACAAATGTGTTTCCTGATTATTTTTACTGTTGGTGTAAGTAATCACTAACATAAATGGAAATAGTAATTACAAGAGTTAATTACCTTGAAATTCCTTGCGGGCGGCTGAGACATTGGTCACAATATTGGCAACGTGGCCGAGCACAGTGGCGAAGAGCACAAGGCCGAGCAAGAGCTGAAAAATCACATAGACGTACTCGCCTTTGGTTCTGGGTCCATATTTAGGGATTGCTTGACCAATCAACATTAAGATCCGGGTTGACCAATATAAGCTCTGCAGATAGTACTTCGCCACATCATCATGAGGGATAGAATCGTCATCTGGGTAAGCCCAGTCCTGACTTCCGAACGCTTTACTTGTCCGAAGGATGTGGAACAGGCAAGCGTTCCAATGGAAGGTCACCAGCAGATAGTGCACTAAACTTACAGACCTGCAAAACCACGTAATGGTAAACTTTCAGTAGGCACTCAAAGAAATTCAATGCCCTCATCCATCTCACACCACCCCCGGCAATCATTAACCATTTACTTTCAATTAATTAGGAGGAAATATTCATTAACAACATTTCCCGCAGCACAGTTCATACATGAAAATGACTGCCATGATTAATTTTAGAATTAATGAGAGTGCACTAACCTGAAAAGATTTGGATAGTTCGTATGTCTTTCAGTACGGTCCATAAAGGCCCAAAATCTGTATATTTTAACGAGTCGGAAGCACCTTAGGATGGAATTGAAACCGATGGACAAGTATAAAAAGTCTAAGGGAAGGAGACATAGGCAGTCTATATAGAATGTGGTCGAGTTCATATAATGGTGGCGGAGTTTGGTCGAGTCTGTTTGTAGCACACCGTCTTCCAGGTAACCCGTCCTGAAGTGGACTCCGATGTCCAACAGGTACAAAAAATCCGCAATGTAGTCCAAACAAAACCACACTACGAGCGTATGACGGTTTATCTCCTGCAAACAAGTCAACATTGACACAAATATAAGTCTGCTCAGGTCAAGTGTAAATGTATCAATAGCTACTTGACTTAGCGTATAAAAACTCTGTGATTGCAACATATCTCCCGTAAGTTCACCAGTGTAACATGCATTGACTAGGGACACTGCACGATCCTCATATCCGATAGCGTCACATACAATGGACCAAACATTATTCGTAGTGAAAGCAATCTATCCTTCACATATATTTCACGTATACCTATACAGTACACCCACGACATGAGCACAGTTTGGTTAATACTAATATAGGAGACTCAAGTAAGAGGATGGTAGAATTACAAAGCTAAATAACAAACAATTCGCTATCACATTTCGGTATACAAGCTAATAATTCTATTTTCGACTAAACACTCATCCTGTTCAAGCGTCTCTTTGCCTTTCCTTTGTGTCTACATAATCTTTCTGGGTGTGTGATGTGGTGCCGTTATGTCACTGCTCTGTGTTCTCTAAGTCTGGCTACGAGCTCTGGTTCTAAACTAAAGATGTAATAGCCCACTTAAGACAAACACTTGAGTCGAGTCAACTATAGACTCAAACATTGAACACTTCACACTTTCCTTCACCACTTTTGGTTTTATTTATTGTCTAACAGATTCACTCTGAATACTCCACTTATCCCAGTCGTAGTGTAGTAGTAGTATGTAAATACCTATGCATTCTCTCGGTTGCGCATCATTCAATCGGAGGGGATTGCAGAACGGTACAACAAAATAGATGGTTCTTACAGAACACAGACCTTGCCGTTACAACTTTATTAGATGTGTTATCTGTACAACAAGTATGAAAAGCAAGACCCACTTCAGCTTTCCTAACCAACTGCTATCTCAAATCTGCTTTCAAATAATTTTTGAATTTTGTTGTTCCTACTTTACCAAGTGCTGCTTCTAGATAACATTTAGAGATGCAGTTTACGGATAATCCAACAATGATCTTCGGAACTGTCTACCTATTATAGCTTAATTAATAATTAATAATTTTTTTACTATGTAAATCTAATGAGAATGATGTGCAGTACCTACTATTGCATGAATTTAGTATGACTGATTATTTATTAAAAAATATTCTTACCTGGAATGCGTTTCGGTAGATAAGAACCCAAAAGTTATAAAGGAAGGCAAGGGACACAACCATAGACCAATAGTAACAAAGTCGACCGGCGGGGTCAAAAACAAAGGTCCATCGACAGCCCGACTTTTCCGAGCTGGACGTGGACGACTCCCATTTATCCAGTTTTAATTTGGATCGGATTTCTTTCCGTTTGTCACGGGGTCTTTTTGAAGACACGTCCAGTTCAGAACAACAGGCTTGAGTGTATTGAGGTGCCAGGTTATTTCTTTGATTAGGGTTGCCCGCATTCGCCTGGGCTGAGGCTGAGAACGACTCTCGGGAGAAACGCTTCCGGCCGCCTAGACCCACACCCTAAATAAATAAAAATTGAGACTACATAAGCATTTATTTACACAATACAATTTTAATGAGTTCTTAATGCATTTAAAGGTACCTATAGTCTACTCGTAGTAAAACTACAACCACCTACACAGATTTCTGATAAATTGTAACCTTTCACAAGGAACCAACGTCTCAAGTCTATTAACGTCATTTACGACATTAAAATCATTGGTTGGAATACAGCGAGACAAATGTGGTTATCATGCCGTCTTTTCACAGTTCCGTTTTGGCATTTCAAAAGATTTCATTTCCCCGTGTGTACTTATTTCGAATGGAGGAAATAGAGCGATAGAATAAAGGTACCTTTGGTAGTTCTCCAACTAGCAGATTATTATGAGAAACAATTTTATCTAGTACCTAATAAATTGCGAGAGCGATATGACTGCATATTGCTCATATCTGTGATTTTGTAACAGTACAGTCCTAATGACTAACAATAGATTCAAGCTAATTTGCAATTTGCATGTAGCGTATCTAACAATTTGTTCAGCCGTAATTTCATCGCGTCACAATTCTCTCATCTCTCTCTACTTATTTATTCTAGTTGCTTTCTCTCGCAGCTACTTTCTCATTATATGAGCTGTGACTTGGCTTTGTAACTGTAACTGCACCGAATTCGTGTACAGCTTGGAGTATAGCTTGTAGTTCTACATGTAGTACTACTACAACTACAGCATAACACTTATTACGGCAAAGTCCCTTCTTCTGTTAAAGCACAAGTAGTCTTTTCAGTTCCCTCCTGCTTTGTAGCAGCATTGTGTTGGAGGAGACGAGACGGGAGTACAGTGAAGATAGAGCGAATGCGATTGTGAATGTGAAAGCAAATCAGTGTTAGTAGTGTAGTGCGAGCCATGGATCGATTCTCGTTTCGTCTCGTTTAGTTTTCCCTTTGCCGACATCGTTTCTCACACAATATATTATCTTCGTACTGCTAGAATTCAGTAGTGTTGCTGATATTTTATTATAGCCAACATTCTCTATGGTATGATGATGCCTGCATGTATACTAGAACTACTACTACCAGAACCAGCAGTCTCGGTCGGACTTTCCTCCTTTACTCTGCGAACAACACACAGGCAATATTATTCAGTATCTTCAACTGCACTACAACAACACTGTACTTGTGTGTGTGACCGAAGAAGAACTGTCCTTTTATTCACAATTCTGTAATATGACACACAGTACAAACTGAAACAGTCTGTCTGTATTATCCTCTTCACACAATACGTCTACTACTTACTGCTGCATAAATGCACACAACATGTAGTACTATAACCCGTCTATTCATACATTCCGTATACACGGTATACGCACGATGACGTTGTTGTGCACAGCGTTATTTATACCTGCACTTGTATCTGTATTGTAGTCCAGAGAGCGGTTGAGTCAAGTTAAATTAATGCAACTCAACTCTTCAAATAAGTTCAACTGGCAATTCTGCGTGATAGAAATAGCATATACAGGAATAAATACCATGGCTATACTCACTTGTGATGTCTGTACTTGTAGTAAACTGAAAGAGACAATCAAATTCAGCACTAGCCCATAATACTACTTGAAAATAGAGCAAAAACTTATACAGACGCGAGTCAGCCGTTCCATGCAATGCAAAGGAAAAGCAAACCATAAGGATGCACACATTCTCTCGATCTCATACATACACAGAGAGAGGGAGAGATACATACGCATATATAAAGAAAATAATAGGGAGAAGAAGGGCAGCTTTTGGAAATGCTTGGACTTTCCTTTGCCATGCCTCCCATACAACACAGACACATACTCTACATAGATTGAATACAAGTGGCAGGCATAGGCAATGTTGTTGTGCCTGTGTCTTGTAGTGTACTATGCCGTAGCGAATTCTGCCCGCACCGCATGTGCACAAAGTCCTGGCAATACAAGAAAACGTAACGTTCTTCGTTACTTTATATGATGCTACATTACATTACATCAGAAGGCAGTCGACTCCAGCCCTACTGAACAGATACAACTCTCACAATAGTTACGGATACTACAATACAAGCAGGAGAGCGGATGCTGCACTGTAGCAAATTGCAAAATTGCAATGCACAATGCCACTACAATGCTTGCTGCTTTCGTTTGAGCTTTTCTCTTTCACACAGAAAGATAGAGAGAGAGAGAGAGACAGGGGATTCTCCGACTTCCTATCACACACACAACACAACACCACCACCACACCACTACTGCTACTAAAAGAGTCCATATCGCATCACAACGAAATGTTACGTTCCTTTTCCATTACATCAGATATCTTTACTATTTACAATATATATACAGAGAGAGAGCACATGACGACTGTGACTCGAGTAAATACTGTAGTGCTCTATGAGATAGAGAGTGAAGAGTGCCTGCAGAGAAAGAGGAAATCTGCAAAAGCTCAAACCAAGTCGTGCTGCATGTAAGTGTAAGTGTATGTAGCCATGCCAAAGGAAGGCTCAGCCAAATAAAAGAGCACAGTGGTATTTCCAGGCTTTACTGCTATTAGATTCCGTATTTGCGTGTAAGTTCTCTCTCTCTCTGGTAGTATGCATTTGGATTTGTGTATAAAAACCTGGATGTAGTAACACACTCTATGCTTTGTGTTACTGTTACGTTACTATTACTTCTGAACGTGTAGTAATAGTCAAGAATAGAAGTGGAAACGAGTAAAATAGATTAGGCAAAGAGAATATTATTGTATAGAGAGAAGAAGAAGGAGAAAGGGCAATATTATATAAAGAGCATGCAGTATGTCGTGCATGTGAGTGTGTCTGTATGTAGATGTGCTTTCATTATTGCATTACACACAGAGGGATAAGATACACATACAAGACGAAGTATGTGTGTATATTTGTAGGAGTTGTAGTTGTATAAATGTAAACCGTGATAGACATTTTACTTGAATATCATACTACAACACGACGATTTCAGATAGTGGAGCTAGATAATACTAATACAGTATTAGCATTGGATATATAGATGCAGATATTTATAAAAGGAAATATTCTACATGCTACTACTACCATACTGTAGTAATAAGTAGATTGTTACATGCATGGGTACTATATATACCTATTAGGTAGTAAAGAAATGTTTCGTTACGTCTGGAATAAATATATACACAACAGACATAGTTTTGGACACACAATCATAGTCTTTCAAGTTGTGTTCAGAAAAGCAAGCGAAAGTTTCCTTGCATGGAGGAATGGTGATGGTGGTGGTGGTGGGTAACTCAAGTCAAGAGAGAAAGCTACGCAAAGGCAAGCCAAGTAGTAGACTCTCAAGTCGCTGTGTTCTGTTACTATTTTGTAATGTTTGGGGGAATGAAACAAGTTAGATTTAGATTATTGTATATACATAAGAGTTGCTTACTCAGTTTGGGTTTAGTTAGCATTATTTCGGATTCTGGTCCAATAGATATACAAGTCAACTTATATAGCTTGTATTAGATAGATGTACACACAGTGTTTCTGTTGTGTTCGTCGAAGCAGTCGTGGAAATAGCAGCAGTAGTACTCATTCCGTCCTTCACCGGCAATCCCAACTTTCTCTTGGCTTTCTCTTTTATTTTCTCTGGCCCCATTATTTGCATTGCATTACATTTTCCTTCGTCAGCCTAACTACGCTGCACTACACTATACACAGTCAACAAAAGTATCTCTAAATTCTAAGCCAAGCTACCTAAGCCACGCCATCCACTTTCAACTCATGTAGTAAGTAATGCAGCAGCAGAGGAAATAGCAGTATGTGTGTAACTATTCAAAATGCTAACTTGGAATCTAATTTAATGTAAATACATGTGTATACTTATGCTATAGTGAAAGGGGGAAACACAGACAGACAGACAATTTCGTACGTAATAATCATACAAATACACATAGAACCAACTAGCACTGCTCTCGTTACATTAACTTACGTCAAATGGCATTTCCACACATACCGATACAAACTACTATTTCTGTTTCTACAACAATGTAATGTTAGGAACCTTATATCGGAATTGTACAGATCTCGGCTATTATTCTATACAGAACGTTGTGGGTTTATTATAGGTTGGAGAGAGAGAGAGAATAGAAATATTTGGCCTAAACCACCCTACCACACTGCCTTTCTCTGCTTTCTACTCACTTTGCTTTAGTGTTCTGTTCAAATGTTGTAATTTTCATTTCGTGTTGCATTATTATATCGTCATTGTTATGTTGTCGTGTGTGTGGCTTTTCTTATTGGAAATTACAGAATGACATGAAAAGAAAAAGAATCCAATAGATATGAAATGCACGCGTGCTATAATTATAGTAGTGCATACAAACACACAGGCAGGCTTCTCTTGCAACATATTTGTCAATACCACACATGAGATGAGTCGTCAGCATTAAGTTACACAAAGGCTTCACACACACATACACACAGGGAAATATAAATTACAAATACGGTATGGCATGTGCTTGCAGTGTAGAATTCGTTTAGAACATGTTATAATATTACACAGAGTATAAGCTAAACGAGCCGAAGTGGATTGAACTGGAAACGGGGAGGGTTGCTTTATGGACAGACTGCACGGCTGTTGTGCGGTAAGGCATGTTTGGCACGATGTGTTTAGTTTAATCAGGGTTCTTGTTTTGTTCCTTGGTTCATTCGCTCTGGAATGGTCAGACGAAACCAGAACAACAACAGAACACCACAATCAAAATGAACTCAAATCAACTCAAGCCACACTCATTCCCGAGGAGAGAGTGAAAGATTCAACTGTTTTCTCCTGCTTACAACACTACAGGCGCAACCAGCCACCGAGAAAGCTTTACATGTCCAAAATGTACAAGAATGTCATCGTACTATAGAACTTTAATCCAACCCGTAGTGCATTTACACAGATGATCCATAAGCTGCATTTGACTTTGTACACTTATTTTGTCGTAAACTAATGGAAATGCAGAGAGACAAGCTGAGAGTTAAGTACTGAAATGTGAATCACACTGGAAATGGACAGAGACAAATAAAGCGGACGGACAAAATTCATAGTGGCCATAGTAGTAGTCCTAGCCATATTCTCATTGTTACGAGTTCTTGTACACGTAGTAAAATAAATACAACACTACAATATAAACCATACTAGTTGAAAGTACATATAGGCCAAGTAGATCTAGTTGAAGAATATCAGTAGTGACATACATAACTATGTTCATATATACGAGGAAGCTTAGTCTTTTGTGCACTGCACAGTCGTCGTTCATACTGTGAAGTTGCTCTGTTCAGTCAGGCTGGTTCGGTTGAATTGACTGGGCTGTGATTTGGTTGGAAAATAAACACGATGGATTCCCCGATGGGATGTAATAGCCTTTCGATGTGTAATTGAAATTTATAATGAGAATCTCGCTTTTCCTTTAATCTTCCATTTCGTTTGTTTGCTTTTAATAGATTGCTGCATGCATGCACATCTCTGACTTCTATAATACCACGCAGTGTCGTGTTCGGGTCGGATGGATGCGTGATATGCACAGACAATCCTAGTCATTTTCATACTTTAATGTGTAAATTGAACAAATCAACCGGGTCACGTACTGCACTATATTACCATTTCAACAACAAAGCAGGTGGATGCAGCACTTGGAATTCGATGTTGTACCAAGGAATAAAATCGTTTACAACGATTATAGTATGCATTGGTCAAATATTTTTAATATCACAAACACTTTAGATTTAGATTAGTCTAGCCCCAGCCATATAATAAGTGTGTAGCACGGTCAATAAATTATAATTACTATACAATGGTTCAGAATTCAGAAGAATGCTGTGGACAGGACACGTATTAAACGCAAAATGTACGGATATAGGTTAATACTATTATTACAATTGTTCTATTTTTGTTGCGAAGTTAAATTACAGAGGGTATTCGGAGATTGTTCGCACATGCATTTACCTGCCACATTAAAAACCAAGATGTCGACGATGAACTTTCTGTGTATTTTCATCATGTTCTCCATGCGATTCT